>JBBBWG010028290.1:14622-58713 GCA_037176905.1 Azolla pinnata
TTCTTCTTCTTCTTCTTCTTCTTCTTCTTCTTCTTCTTCTATTTTCAAAAAATCAAAACAAAGTCCTCCCTCTTAACATGATGCTACTCTTCACTTGTCATTTTTTGCCCTGTTCCAAAGCACTGTTCCCCTAACCCTAATCCTAACCCTAACCCTAACCCTAACCCTAATCCTAGCCATAGCCATAGTTCCCCCTGCCCGTGTTTTGCCTGCTGCCCACCATCCTCCGCCATCTCCTCTGGGCAAAACCTCCCTCTGCTGCCTAGCCTCAACCCTAATCCTAACCCTAACCCTAACCCTAACCCTAACCCTAACCCTAACCCTAACCTCCGATTCATGAGTCGCTGCTCGGCATCCTGCTTCCTGAGCTTTGGGCGATTCCATCTCTGCCTACACTGGAAAGCAGGGAGCTTGCTGATTTGATCAGCAGAGAATCGGCAGAGCCGGGCCACAGCTAACCCTAACCCTAATTCCAAACCCTAACCCTAACCCTAACCCTAACCCTAATCGTCCTCGCCTCTGACGCTTCGACCTACCTCCAATCCGAGCTTTTGATGTTTGGCTTCCTTTGGTGCCCATGGCCATATCCTCTCCCGAACCCTAAGGACAGTGAGAGCAGGCTTAGCAGGCCGAAACCCTAAAACGCCTCCCTTGTAGGCTTGGGTTTCCTGCCATGGCTGCAGAATCATAGCTGCTTCAGCCTAGCAAACTCTCAAGGAGAAGCCCCAACTGTGTCCTCATCCTTCCATCTTGAGAACTTCATCCCGAGTCCTGAAAGCGGCCCTCTTTTCAGTCCAATCCTAATCCGCGAATGCAGAAACCCTAATTCCTCAATGCTGCCATGGCGACGGCAAAAACCCTAGCACATGGGAAGGAAGATCTCTAACTCCTGCATCGAACCTTGTTTGCCTTTTACTCACAACAATTGTAGCCGTCTTCGAAGGAGAAGATCCTACTCGATTCCCAACCATTTGTAGAGCCATCTTCGAAGGAGAAGATCCCACTCGCGTCCACAAATCTGCGCAACGAAGCCCTTTGCGAGTCCTGAAACGCAGAAGCTGCATTCCATGAGGATAAGTCCGTGGCTGCACGAGAACAAAAGTACGGATTCATGGAACCACTTTGTATGCGTGAGAGGAGCATCTTCTCTTGCAAGGGAACTCTGATCCCCGGGAGCTGAGGTTGGATGGATGATCCAGCACCAGATTTGAACCTGAAGAGTTCATTACTGAAACAATGAAGGCAATGCACCGAGCAGAGATTGATCCTATCAAACCTTGTTTGAATGGGAGAAACTACTGTAAGGTCAGATACGATATCGATTGTGTCTCTGTTTATTTCTGCAATGCATCTTTGGTTGCATGTGCTTGTATGTGGATGCTTGTTATTCTTTCTGTCTGTCTGTCTGTCTGTATTCATTTATTTCCTGCATTCTTATACTGATTGCACTACATCTTTCTCAATTGAAGTCTTGGATTTATAACTAAGATAATACACTCACAAACCACACACACACATACATGCACACATGAAAATACACACACAAATAGATGCATGAACGCTGATAATAAACCTGTTGGATTACTACATTTTCTTTTCAATGAGCTCGAGAGTGGTCTATATCAATGGGAAGCTTGACTTTAGATCTATATCTATATTGCATTTTACATTGCGTGTATCTAAGGATACATCCAATGTAGCGTGATTAACATTCCTTAATGATTTTTTTCATGTATTGATGGAAAGCTCGAATATGACGAGTATATGTATCTGAGTACATGCTTGTCAAGGGTACATGGAGTTACAGAGGATTGGAAAGCAAAATGGAATGTTTCTTTCATCATGCTATATCATTTTTCAGCAGGCCTAAAGCAGAGAGTTTGATGAGCTCTCTCATATCAGAGTCATATGGAATTGATATGCCAGAGAATAGGGATGCTTCTAATTGTCAACACATACATACAAAATCTTTAAGATGCTGCTCTTCTATGTGAAAGATCATGGTTAGGGAGGAGTGCAGTTTGATAGGCTCTCTTGAATTGGAGTCATATGACATTTATTTGCTGTAGAGGGAAGCTGCTTCGAGTTTTCTGAACAAAATTTTAAGATGCTGTAATTCTCTATGTGAAAGATCATGGTTAGGGAGAAGTGCATACAAGTTGGGGTTTGTAACTGGTAGTGTAGCTAGTCAGGTTAGATAAAGAAAGAGAAGAAATCCTATCTGCTGACTTATCTTCTTCAAATTGTGTCTCATCTTTGCTGGAGTGTATTAGTCTGGTACACCGACTACACCTAATGTTTGCATAGAGAATATGGCAGGTTGGTTTTGAATATGTTCCATGGCATGTGTTTTTCACATCATGATATGGTGTTCTGGCAGTTGGTCATCAAAGAAAACTGGGAGTTTGTGTTTTGCTAAGAAGAGACTGTGGTCCAAGAGAGTGTGGCATGGTATTCTGTCTGTGTTGTAAGAAGAGAATGTGGTGTGATGCTCTTTCATGTGATTTTGAAAAGATGTAGATGTAGCATAATGGAAACAGATCATGGTAAAGCTGTGGAAGACAATCATGGCATGTTTTTTTTGCCTGCATTGTTTGGTAATGCCGTTTTGAAATGACATAAATGTTGCATAGTATAAGAGAAATTGTGATATACTGTTACATATATATGGTTTATGAGCTCTATTTTCAGAACAGGAGAAAGGAATCATGGTATGTAACTACATCATCTTAATGCTTTTACAAAATGGCAGGAACTCAATCAGAAGTGCACATACAAAAAAGCTAACTGGATAGGAAAACTAGTTTTTCTGGTAATCCTTGGCCTAAGTGGGATGTACATATGCATATCTGGAGTCGATAGAGGAGTCACATACTATAAGGATTCAGCAGAGATGTCTCGAAATAAAAAATCAAGGGCTCGAGAAGTTTGCTTGAAAACTGGAACTATTCCCGCCAATGACATTTTTGTACATTATCCACAACCTACAACATATGATAGGTAGTACATCTAAATGTTTCCTATCAGATCCTTTTGTGTTTGTTCCAGGAAAACATTCATCCACTTATGTTTCTCTTTCTTTATTGTCATCAGGAAAGAGTGTAGCTGTACACCTGTTCATTATTTTGTCCTCTTTTCAATGCAAAGATCAGGCAGTGGTTGGTTTGAGACATTACTAAACAGCCATCCAAACATAAGTTCTCATGGTGAGATTTTCTCAGTCGACAAACGGAGAGAGAGCATGTTGATGATAAAGAAGTCGCTAGATGAATTGTATAACCTCGATTGGGTCAGCAGCGCATCTAAGAACGAATGCACAGCTGCAGTGGGTCTTAAATGGATGCTCAACCAGGTTAGTTTGCTTGTTCAAATTTGATCTGAAATGGATGGTGCTCTCTTCACGGAATCATTTTCCTAGATGTAGTGAAACGAAGTTTTGGATAGTTTGAAGTATGGGTGTTGAGACAGTTATGTAAACCAAGTTTCATAACTTTACCAGTGGAAAAATTCAATATCTTGGTTAAAGGGAAAGAAGCTTGGGGTTAGAGAGTTTTCCCCTTGGAAAGATTGATAGAAGCTCGAATGGGCCTTCAAGACATCTCAAGTTGATCATTTATTTCTGTCGATATTCTGAGGTTGATATGATACATTAGCATAATGAGCAAAATTTGTTTTTCCCAGGGTGTGATGGAATTCAAACAAGAGATAGCTGACTATCTTAGAGAGCGATCAGTTTCAGCAATCTTCTTGTTTCGTCGCAACATCTTGAGGCGTTATGTCTCCATTCTTGCTAACTCGTTTGATCGTGCAGCAAAGCTGTTGAATGGGACACATCGAGCTCATGTGCACTCTCAAGAAGAGGTAAAAAGCAAGACTTAAAAGTCTAGAATAATTTGCCATTCCTGATTGAAGAGAATGCAAATAAATATCCAAAACCCAGAAATGGAATAATCTACAGGAAGGATTATTGCCTGATTGGGACTCATTTGGAGGTGATTTTAGGACTCATTTGGAGTTGATTTTCTGTTCTCTTTGGTTCCAGTATCCATGTAGAGTGTCATTCAGGCAATTTTCAGAAATGACTGAATGTGCTTTTAAGCTAGTCTCCCAATGCAAGTTGTGTTTCGGATTTTTGGAAGATTGATTTGGATTGCAAATGACATCCATTTTGAGATTCAAGGATTCAATAGGAAACTTGGATTCCATTATGCAGGCAAGCATCCTTGCAACCTACAAACCCGTGGTTAACTTGACCTCACTAGTTCCATACATGCAACGGGTGGAGGAAATTATGATGGATGCAGAAAGCACCTTCAAGAAGACTCGGCATCTCATAATATACTATGAAGATCTCGTGTCAGACCCTTCTCGGGTAAGATTTTTTTTCCCCTTTTCCTGAACCACCAATAATACTTGCGCTCCCCCTTGAGATTGCATTTCAGAAATGTGAGTGAAATTTTGTTTTGGAGCTTAGGTTTTTTTCTCCGTTTTCCAGGAGCTGAGAAAGACCCAGGAATTTCTCGGTGTAGAGCCTACAAAGCTCGGAAGCAAGCATGTCAAGATCCACACTAGGCCTCTATCTGACCATGTCGACAATTGGGCTGCTTTGTCTGAGTTCCTCAAAGGCACGAGGTATGAGCCGCTCTTGAATGGAAGTGATTATGGATGAGAGAAAGAAAAGCTTCGGAACGATGCTAAACCTTCACAAATCTATATCAGCGTGTTTGTGGGTGAGCTGCTTGATAATATCTATATATATACCAGGGTCAAGATGTTTTGATCCTTATTTGAGAGGCGTTGAAGAGGTGTTTTTTTTTGTTTTGTTTTTTGCATCACCTCTTGTCATGTGATTGAATGTGAAATAAAAGAGGTTGTCACTTGCAATGCCTCCCTCCCATACAACTCAGATGTAAATCAGTCATGCAAAGCATCTCAGTGATCCATTTAGAAACAGATGTTTCTTTTTGGTCATGTTCAGAAACGATGTTCCAAACACACAACGTCAATGTATCGAATCCACGCAGCCCTTTTGTATCGAATACAGGTGTGCCTCATTTTGTTTCCACGGTGCATTTACTTGGGGGAAAGAGCACCAATCCTGGAGATTTGTTCAATGTATAAAAACATTTATGCAAAATATAATTTGGTGTCTATGTTGATGACCGGATGATTAGCAAGGTTTTGTTTTTTCGGAAGAGGCAATTGCTGGGAAAATCTATTCTGCTTGTACCAAGTCAAACAGCTATTGGAATTATCTTTTGTATGGCCAAAAGTATACATGTTTCTGCTAACGGGTGGACTTATTGGATTAGTTGGCTTGCTGTAGTTGGCTTGCTGTTGGTGAGCCCTATACTTGTGATTCTGATGCTCTACAACTCCATGTGTGTTTGGACATGGGCATAGCTACAGAACACAAGGAAAACATGATTTAGGTGAGAGAGGGGTGTTTAGTGTGACTATTCTGTGTGTAGATCTAGCACCAAACTCCAGGATTCTTGTGTCATTTTTGTCTTGTATCAAAGCGGTATGAGCATTTTCATCAAGCATATGATGAAATTGGGTGATCAACCACCGAACACGTCGATTGAACGGTTTGATAGAGAAAGAGAGAGAGAGAGAGGATCAAGCATGTGAAGTGGCCACGAAAGGCGCAAAGCGCGTGTCTTAAGAACTAAGAAAAGTGTTGTGGAAACACTGTTACGCTACGATTTCGAGCATTCGAGGCACTACTTTGCGGGCTTTCGGAACACGAGAGTTACACCACTGCAGAACCCTTGTTGCCCTGCCCCTTTTGGATTGATATGTGCAGGAAATGAGTAGCCTTTGGATTGAAAACAATACTCTCTTTCGAGCTTTTTATAACCAGATGTGGAGAAACATGCAGGCCAATATCTCCTCGATGAGGCCGTAGAAAACATCTGTTTGTATTAGTTAATTCATGATGCGCTAATGCTCGACAGATCGATCGATAAAGCATCTACAATAATTTCCCAAAACCAAAATTTGCCTCCCCTCTTTCATGACAAAAGTTGCTCACAGGTGAAATTCAGGCAAGTAAAACTTGCATCCCCAAAATCACTGCTTCTCACTATCTAAACATCAATCACCATGAATCCCAGATAATGAACGAGATGGAAGTTTGAGTGTTAACCAAGTTTAGTAAGATGCAATAATTCATGCAGTTGTTATGATGCAAATCGTTAATACATTTGCAAAAAAGCGATGGATTTCCAACTGGATCAACCACACGGAACCTGAGACTAGACATTTCATAGGAGTGACAGAAATTCATGTACAAGTTATAAGAGTGTGGGGGCAATTTTCATGAGGGAGCATATACATACTATTTATATATTTGTACACCCAAAACTCAAAAGCTTGCTATATACAATTCAAAACCTTTTCCCTGTAATCCCCCCCCCCTCTCTAGATGTTAAACCCCCTGAACCAAATGGGAGCTACATATGGACTTTTCACTCCTGTATTTCATATATATGGTGTTACAAAACAGATTTATATATATATATATATCACGAGTCCCAGAATGTTGTTGGGTCCTTGTTGTAGAGTGCACGGTTCCGGACTTCCAGATTTGCAATATACCAATCAAGCATCCGAGCTTGAACAATTTTACATATTAAAAGCGTCGTAGGAAACATCCACCATCCGTTTTCTTCCCTGTACAGAACAAAACGTAAAAGAAAAATCCATGAATTCAACGGGTTAAATACTATGTCCGAAAATAAAATATAAAAAAGTCTCACATGATTAAACATGAATATACATGAAACAACACATCAAATCAATGGATAAAATGATTAGCTAGTATGATGCAGCACATACAATCTATTATATATAATATAACATGCCAAAGGAATCCAAACTGCGAGACGGACAATACAGAGGAACTCAAAAGGTAGGAGGTATCTAAATTTCGAAAAAAATATTCAAGAATGATTCAAGAAATAGTCAGTTATTTGTACAAAACAGCAATTTTTCAGCTATATACATATCGCCACAGCCAGAAGCTTGACCTAGATCATCAGTCTTCTTCTTCATCATCATCAAGGATCGAGCTTATTTGCAACTAGACATGCAAGTCATCAAACTTCTAGATTTTTAAAGATCACTCACATTTCAACTTTGTTCCCAAATAATGTATACAGTCACAATACTTACGTAATGTGCATAGGACCTGCACTGTTGTTGGATGGTGACTTAAACTTATAGTTGAACCAACCAAAAAGTAACGCAACAACCTGTTAGAAATATAGCTTGTTAGTGGATTCCAGTTACAAAAACAAATTGAGCACGGTGATGAACTGCAATTGGGAGAAACAAATGCTATGGGCAAGTCTAAAAAGCAATGCCTTGACCATTCACAGAGTACCATATATTATCAGCAAAGGCCACCCTGTGTGAGAGCGAGCAGAGTAATGACCACCTGGTAGAGAAGTGGAAGAGATGGACAGAACAGGGAACAGGGATATGGCCTGATTCTCATCAACTGAAGTGCCTATTCTAAAACCTTAAAACACGCACCCACACTCACATTACGTTTTGACAAGTCTTCTCCATAATAGATCCACATGCTTAAGATTGACATGAATGACTAGCTTGCTAAAAACAATCCTGGCCCATGCATACCAGACCTTTCTGAGAAGGATCTAATAAGGCAGGCTTATCTGGCTTAAGTCCTTGCAAATACATTCGATGCAAAGATAATAGACCATGGCAAGGAAGGCTGAAAACTCACAGCGTTTATGATGGAAGTAGCATTCCATAGAGCGTATATACGAGCATGATCAGCAGACTTTTGAGGCCCATGACTGAAAAGCGCGAAAATACCAGTGAAGAATGGTATCAACGATGCTAATGGAAGAATCAGGAGAACTGAAAGAAATGCAAGGATAGATATTGAATAGAACTGGAGTAATGTAAGTAGCGTCAAGCTGAAATCTCCCAAAAGAAGGATTGAGATGATTAGACCAACAAAATCCTGAGAAGAAAAACAGAAGACATATCTTTAGGCTTGTATGTGCAACATAATTCCCAAGAATCGCATGACATATAAAAAACATGCTAAGTTGGAAATTTCTTGGATTACCTGATTTCCAAAGGGGCGGACATTACGGAGGATAGCTGATATTGGAAACCAACAAACCCTTCTGCCAATCACAAAGTTCAATGTGGATCTATTAATTATATCACCTCCTGTCCTTCTGTCAGGTAGTAGTACATCACACCTTGAATCTTGAAAAGCCTCATTTAACAAAGGCTTATGTACATGACCATTATTTGCTCTGTGCACAGATTCTCAGCATTAAACTCACATTTTCTGAGGGCGGTCGTGGAAGGAAGAAAGAAAAATAAGGCACACACCTTTTCTTTCGAGCAGCAAAATCAATGCCCTTATCTAGTGGGGAAGATGGTTCCAAAAAGTCAGATGTAGCACTGACCACCAGACCCAACTGAAAATGTTGTGATGTACTTGGTTGAAACCATGCCAGATCGACGCGAAGACCTTTAGATGAGAGCTGAGGGTTTGCATGTGTCCCTAACCAATCAAGAACTGGCAATAATGTACACTTCAGGCAGTCACGCTGTACTGTGCGAAGCTGTGCATTCAATCCAGCAACCATGCGATACCATATTGTTGCAGGGACTGCCTGCAAGAAAATATTCAAGAATAAAGAACCAACCTGACTCCAGGCTTATAATTATTTTATTCTTATTTTCTTCCATAATTATTGATATATGATTGCATTCACGAGGACAGGTTAATTGTTAAATTAGCGAAGAGATATCTCATCTCAATACAAGTGGTCACATTGAGAATGACTTTGTTAGCAAATAAATATAAGCATACACATGTCTAACGTCACACACCCTCTAATAACCAAAAACGGCCATAAATCACATCTTGTGATAACCTAAGCTCTGGTCCAACGTCTCGACCAAGCATGTTCTTGCAATATATTTCACTTCCTTTTTTACTTGAGTTTCGTAATCTGTGAATAAATGTCATCTAGGTGACTTTACTGTAGCAATCTTCATTCGAGAAATTAACTCTAATTGATTATGTGTACGGATCCATAATTTTTAGAATAACAAAGATTGACTGTTGGACCCTTGCACTTAAATATTCTAACCTGACCCAAAAGGCTAGTGAGAAGGTTATCACTGTGCAGATAATAGGGAGCCATGTAGCTCCCGTTTCCTCCAAAAATAATGTAAAGCGGAAGCCTTTGTAATAAACGAGGGGGAAGATCAGGCCTCTTCTCATCACCACCAAGGAAAAAATCAATGTAAGCCAGCATTAAATCAGGTGTGGCAGCAACCTGAGGCAGAATGATAAAACTTTCCTCAATCCTGATGGAATAACCTATTCATCAGCAGATTTTATTTTATTAAGATACTTGCCTTGAGACCCTCATATAGAGCACGTGATCGACATGATCGTAAGCAAGAGTGGTCATATCCTGATCTCACATACTCCCTTAGCTGCTGAACCTTTTTCCTGCGGCACCATTGCTTCCATATATATGCCAATGGATAAGCAAAAATTGTTAATATTCCATGTATAGACCCCTCCCACCATTGATAAGCAGCCTGAGAGTTTATCTCATCTACGAACCGGTTGAAAGCATCTTCATATCTGTAAAATGAGAGAAATTTTATACATGCATCATAAAATGAAAATTCCATGCATGAGATTATGATTCCGACATTTATAGCTGAAGTTTTCAGAAATCCTCACAAATAAACTACAAGACAGTAGAGAAAGATACACACATAAGCTGCATAATCTGTTTGGGGGGTGTATGTGACATATGCCATGGTTCAGAGAAGGAGTTGCTTCCTAGAAAGTACAGCCTATGTACATGATTTTGGGATTCCTCGACTCTCGTGGTTTCCAGAACCTACATAGAAATCAATTTCAAGATTTTTAGACGTGAACTACAAATTTATGTGCAGCAGACATCAGTTCAAATTTTACCTCATTTAAGGATTCCAGAAATGGAAGTGAATGATCAATATGTGCTCCATGAGGGATTGGTGTGGGACCTGAAAAGTCATCTGTCCCTATAAACTTGACTCTGGCGAGGCTTATAACCAAAGCTAGTAGAACCAATAATCCGATCAGGAACAACCCAAAAATCCAAGGTCCTCCAAATGTGTGTATCAATTCTTGAAGTGGAGTATAGCAGTTGGGCATTCTGTATTTGTCAGAGATGCATTTATATGGACACTTAGAAAAAGTTGCTCCTCCTGTAAAATTTTACAACAAATTTATCAGTTCGTGGTATTCTAGATGAATCTGATGTCTTACACATATGTATATTTCATCAAATAAAGCATCAGATGAGTTTCATAAGATGAATCGTATGCTATGTGGACAAACCTTTCAAAAACCAGAGTAAAAGAAATGCACAAAAAATGCTGGAGATTACTTAGTTACACATCTCACAAAATTTTCAAATGGTTTAAGTTTAAGTTGAGCTTTAAACCAACCATTATTACATTCATGTGCTATATCATTGCGAATGTAACATTGTTCAAGAGGGAGAGAGGATATAGAAGTGTTGGTGTATCTCAAAATGAGCCGTCAACGGGAAAATAGGTCACAACATCCAGATGCAATGATGCATCAATCTACATGCAGGAAGAAAGAAAGGTTTCAACTTTTGAACCCATGTTTCTACATGAACTTGGAAGGTTAGTGAGCCACGACATCTTGATCTATTCTCACAAAAAAAATGGGAGAGGAAGTAGCATCGCATGACCTTCAGTTCAACTAAATAATCTCCAGCCTGTTTATTTAAAGAAAACAAGCAAAACAAAACAAAGATATTTTTCTAAGCATGATACATTTTTCACTTTAGTTAACCTGCATGAGACAGGATAGGCTTGGGCACAGACAACCAGTCATGCATAATAAAAGGTCAAATTTTATGCATACAAGAACCAAAGATATTAAAATCTCTAATGATAAAGAATGTTATAAGTAGAAATTAGTTGTGTGGACAGACTGTAGAAAAAAGGGAATGAAAACAAACCACGAACATAAGTAAAATATGCTCGTTGTGGCAGCTTTTCCAGTGAGCACGGTTTGCAAAGCCTATCATCAGAACCATCCTCATCCTTGTACGTACCGACTGGACATTCCTATAATCATAAAATGGGAAAGAATTGTTTTGAGAGAACTCATTTCACAATGAATAATAAATGGTTCGTCCAGGTAAAAGGGAAGTAGAACTTCACATCCTGCAGAGAATGTGAATTTTTTGGTCTAATTACTGGGTCAAGAGCAGTTCAAATGTTTTGCAAAACCTGTACCTTGCAAAATACACCAAAAAGACCAGGAGGGCAATCTTTCCCTGTCAAAGTTCCATCTTCCCCAGTCATTGCATCCTCATTTCCTGTTCCTCCACTGTAGTACATGAAAATCAATATAGTATTTACCCTTAGAATATTGTCTTACAAGAAGATCCGCTCAGCTTTTTCTGCTTCGTTCAATTTGCATTCATGCCTAATTCTAAACTATGCACAGTATACATCTATTTCTCATCTCTCTAAGGTGCACAGGAACCACTTACAATGAGGAAATGATGTTTACAATGACCTTGCTACAAAATAGAATGCTCTCTTAGTTTCTACCCTTCCAGACCTTCTCTTTATACACCCTTTCTCAATTTTATGTGCACTTGAAAATAAAAATATATCCAATATACATTTGTTACAACTGAGTATTTTGCCAACACACCTCAAAGCAATTGAGCCTTTTATACTTGCAATGGATATAAAATCATCACCAACTGCAATATTGGACCAATGAAAATGGATGCGCCCTCCACCTCCACCTCCACCCCCACCTGAACTGACATGACCACCAGCCGTTGAAAGAAGAGAATCATTCCCCAAGTTAAGAGTTTGCAGGAAAAACAAAAGGCTCCCACCAGAGCCTCCACCAGCACCCCCTTCTTCAGATTCATTGTCAGAATAATACGTCTGACCATCAGAAGTGACTGCTCCAAAAATATTAAGAGCAGATAAAGCATGTTCCAAGGATCCAATAACTGCAACATACATGGAAATACTATAAATTGAATGTAATCTAACTTTCCAATGAAAGGTACCAACAAGAAGAGTTTAAAATGGTCTATCTTAAAGTAAGAATCATGAAATGCATTTCTACCTATCACACCACCACCAACAGTGAATTTGTCAGAGGATACATCCCCACTACCACTGCCAAGTTCACATGGCAATCCCATGCTTCCATACTCCTTTCCACCATCAGCCCAGCTTCCATTGAAGTAGCCTCTTCCACCTTTCCCTCCATGTCCAGCACCACCTGATGCACCAGTTTTTGACAGACCTCCTTTTCCAATGCCATTCTTGCAACCTGTTACATCTATGTCAGCAAACCAAGAACTTCACTAGTCTCACACGATCATGAGTTATGTATCACCTTGTCCAGAAGCTGTTATTAATCCTCCTGCCTTTATTTTTACAGTCCTTGCCCTATGTATATGGACAATGCTTCCTCTCACTACTCCCTCCACAATTACATCTTCAACCCGACAAATCTGAAGGCACCAGTAAACATCATATTGTAGATATGGCAAGAAGCTGTAAAGAGATTATCTGTGAATCCATTCAATGACCTGAAGAGTGAATGGCAAGGATGTATTTAAATTGCAATCTTCAGGGGGTTGGATAATTTCAGGAGGGCAGGTCGGACTATCACAAAACAGTGATACCCTGCCAGTAAATTTCAAACTGTGAGATCTTAAAGAATGATAGATACAGTTTACGGTGGTGACCTTTTACTCACTCCTTTTTAGATTTATCTTGATCCAATGGAGCCAGCAAAACTGCTTTCGGACCAATCTACGCATAAAAAGCATCAACAAGAATTTACGATACAGTAGTCAATGACTATAAACCAACAGCTGTACTTAAAATGATGTTGTTTGATTAGCAAACAAATTGATTATTACAAGGAGCAAGAGTAATGTCCAGTACAACTACATTCGTGTTAAAAAAAACATAACATTGTACTTCCATTCATGCAAATGTCATGGAAATATCATCCAATCATTCTAACTCCTAATTTCCATGAAAAATATACCTTTTTTCAACAAAACGTGCCAAACGATTGAAAATTTTTCCAAACTAACTTCATTTGTTAATGTAAGACAGCAATGTTGCATAGCTAAAACTGATAGAATGCTGGAGTCTATACATATAAGAGGAACTAAGAACTTACATTCACATTGTAGAACAGTGAGATAAAGAGTCTTTGTGCCATTATCATATCTCCCTGCCCTTTTAGTCTGAAAAATCCTTGCCCATGAATACCGAGATTGGAGTTTGAAGTTATCATAGACCCCCTCTGAAAATGGAAGACTTCATAAATATAGGAGAATTTTTAAATTTTAAGATCATATACATTTATCATCTAAATCATCCAAGACCGGTTTCTTTCGATTGAGGAATGATATCAAAATTCAATATTGCTCAACCAGGAACCCACGAACAAATTAGATACATCCATAATAGTTTCGCATGAGGATGGATACCAAATTTTGTTATCCCAGGAAAGCTGCATTGACTTATGAGACGAATCGCATATATTTATGTCCTACTAGAGAAGCTAAAGCATACCGTTAGTAGTATATAGTTACTTGCATCAATTGTTGAAGTTGCAACCATGACTCCCCCACCACCATCAATCCGCAGATTTGAGTTCCACATACGGAATACTTTAACAGAGAGTCTCAATGCACCATAAACCTATAATATCACAACCCTAAATTTATGGAAACTGAATGCTTCTGTACAGAGACTGATAACCTTTTTGAGGCATCACCTTACCTTTATTGTTGAGTCCAGCAACTCCACTTCATCCGCAACCAACTCAAATTCTGAGAAAGGATAATGTGCCAATCCAGAACTTAATGTTCCATGGGACCTCAGGCTTATCATTCCTCTTACCTGAACTCAGTGAGAAGCACGTCAATCATGGAAAACATTTGCACATATTCATAAGACATACTCATGGAAAACATTTGCACATATGTAAAAAACATACTTCCAAGTTTTCTCACCTGCACTCTGCTCCAGAGCAATGGTATCGCAACCTTTGCATAATCTTCTACATAAACATTCTCCCACAGAGGATATGTGGGAAATTCCATCAACAACGTATCAGTTTGCGTTGACCTGTTGCTGTTGCTAACAACCAATGTTTGCTCTACAAGATCAAATCTTGTGCCTGCTGCCCCAGCATTCTCTGGACAACCTAAGCTATCCCCTCCTATGTACAAACAAAAATAACAATCTACTCAGTCCTTTGATGAATAATAAAGGGAAGAATATAGTCCTTACTGAATGTCCAATGCATAAAGCACTTGAGCCACTGACTAGAAAATGACCATATAAACTAATACCATAACCACAAAGGAGACAGTTTCACAAGCCCTTGAAACTTCTTTTTATAAAGTAAGGATCTTCTGGCATCCTGTTGTGTACCCTCTTCAATTTACAAGGACATCATATATTTTACTCTTTAGTTCATATGTTTTGCATGGTTCTCCTTGCGGTGCTTTATATAGTAGGATAGCTGAGAGCACTTTTAACAAATCCAAGAGCTGCCAAGCAATGCCAGACATCTTACCATCATTCTCTATTTACGGAACTACTTTTCATTACGAAATCAAATTGTGGTTGAAAACCATTTAGTCAGATACCAGAGCAGCCAAGGAATGCAACTCGTTTACCATCTTTCTCTTTGCATATAGCTACTATTCAGTAGAGAATCACATTTTTGTTGTACGTTTATGAGCAGTTCAGGATGAGGCACATGAGACAAATGAGAAGTGTCACCAGTAAAACAATGTGGAATGTGAAGATGTGTAAAGCCCTACCATGAACAGAAATCGTTACGCCATTTTGGTCATTGCTTTCAATTCCAACTCTTCCACCACCGCCACCAGCCCAACCAGTACCACCTGATGCACTGATCTCACCTGTTCCATTTCTGCACAGTCAAAAAACCAAACTAAATTGAAAACAAATAAAAAATAATCCCTCATTTAATTCTGTTATGTGGGATCACGTCATTCTGTAACAGCTGGTGGGGAATACAATGATTTTGCTTTGCATGACATATGAAGCTTTAGATTTCATGTGGAAAGCTGAAGATTAGTTTCATGTTCTTTTTTTCATCTTTCCTTCTTTAAGTAAAACACAAAAAAAACGCATTAGAACTTCTCCAAATCTATTTTTGGCCAGACATAATAAGAGCCAAACAAGACATTTCCTTGATCTTCCAGCTTAATATACATTCTTCAACATCAAACCATCACTTAATGAACAGAAGTATTTGCGTTGTCTGATTTATATGCCATCTACCAAATTTTATTCAACTCAAGAGTGTGCAATTTCAGATGTTCACAAGTGAGTACGCATAATGAAAGTTTAACAAGCCTATAAGTAACTTACAGTACAGTACTGAACTAGCAAAAGCACTACATGACAAGTTAGCTTCAGTTTCCCTCCCCAGATGCAAGAAAATCTAAACAAATTCAAAACAAGGGAGACCTAAATACTTCCAAATTTTTCTTTATTTCCCTAAGCATCTCATATTAAACAAAGAACAGGTAGAATTGCCGTTCCAATTCCTTAAAGAGCATTTCTTATTACTAGTGAGGCTTTAGGAAGGCAGTTATGCAAGAAAAATTTAGGGGAATTTGGAGGAAGAAAAGGCTTCAAACATTTCATACTTTTTTCTGTCTAAACAGAATACAAATAAAAAAACTTACAAGACAGAAGCCCGAATTTGAATGCTTCCACCTGACCCACCACCACCACTAACATCTGCAGAGCCTCCATCAGCCAGAATTCGGCCATTCAGATTCAACCATTTACTCGTAATAAATACTCGTCCTCCACCTCCTCCTCCAAGATCCTCCTCTTTACTTGTTGTTCCACCTTGGCTGCCATAGCTCCATGGAGTTGCAAGAGAAGACCATGAATATACATCACCACCCCATGCATCTTCCTGATCCTTGCTATCACCATCTACACAAAATGCACCCCTTCCACCATATCCACCTCCTGCACCATCTAAGCCATGAGGTGTTCCACTTGTTTGTGAGGGAGGAGGTCCCCCTAGTGCAGTAGTGTTCATAGAAGACCATTTGGCCAATTGTACACTCCTTGCATCTACAATTATTGTTCCAGCCACAATCGATGAATCACTTTTCATAAAGACTTCTCCTGATACATTGATCTCGATGATGCATCCTCGATATGGGCAAGAGATTGAAACATTTGTAGCCAAGATAAGACTCCCTTTACCTTTAATATATGAATCATCTTCAAGGTATACACTTCTATCAAGTTCACACACACTATCAAAGGATCCAGATCCTCCCAAATCCTCCTTGCATGATAAAGTTTTGTTTGAAGCTCCTCGCAGTGAGGTGGAATAAACATCATGTGCATTGGAAACTTCTTCACAATTATTGTTTCCTTGAATGAAGGTATCTTGACCATCCAATGCTTTTCCATACCAACCACTCTGAATAATGATTTCATGGGATGTCTCGTTCTGGTATTGTGTACTTGAACATATTTGAAAAATTGTGAACAGCCAAGGCAAAGAGGCCAAGTGAAGCAAAGCCATGTTTCAGTCTTGGATGCATTACAGCACACAACGATGAAACCAGATTTCTAATAGACAATGCATATACATTGGTCCAAACCAACAAAGCTAGCCACTCTTACACAATCTTGTCAATTCTGGCAAAGAGGAATCCACAAATGGTCCATATTATGATCATGAAAGCTATGTCACCCAATCTACCAGAATATCTTCCATCTCAACACATGCTTTATCTTGAGCTTTACTTGCTTTAGCTTCACATTTACTGGAATTGTCTAGTTCTATCCTCAAGCTTTCTCTGCTGAGGACAAAAGGTCAGCAATATTCACCTGTATATAAGTCGGTGAATGTTCATTAGCAATCCTAGTGAGAACTACTGAACTTTCAAACCTGTTCTACACAGGAGGATATTATTCAAGCACATATAACGAAGCCTCAGAGTAAGCATGCATCAAAACAATTTCTGGAAACCAAAAAATAGAAGATAACCAGAAGAACTGTCTGAGTCTGCAAGAAAAAAGCAAGAAACTTTCTTGAGTTCTTCCGAAGTAAATATAGGATTTGATTGAGAAAAAAGCTGGAGGCTCAATATCCAGATATTCTGAATACTACCAATTGATGAAACCGGATTTTATTAACAAACTTAACTTGAGTTTCATTCAATCGATCAATGATAAGTAAGCTTACTGATACTATGCACGTATACACATACGTAGTACATATGCATGTGCATGCGCAGATGCATTCTGTGGATGTGGATGTGCATGTGCATTCGCTTTGTCAATGTGGATGTGGATGCACATGCACATGGATGTTGATGCACAAGCACGTCTATGTGGATATGGAGCAGACATGGATGTGGATGTTGCAATGTGAATGCACATGTGCAAGGATGTAGATGAGTATGTCCATCTGCAAGGATGGGCATGTGCATGTGCATATGGTCATGGGCATAGGCATGTGAATGTGCAAGTGCATGTGTGGCTGGGCATGGGAGTGTGCATGATGCATCCATATGTATGAAAGAATGTATGTGCCAGTTCATTTGATTTTCGTTATGTGTATGTCCATGCATGTGTATGTGAATGCATCAATATGTATGCACCAGTCCATTTAAATTTTGTCTGTGTGAGGCATAGACGCAGACGTGCATGCATGGAATACGAATGCATCGATATATTTATTTCTGTATGTATGCAGTGAATCTTGACATGGAAACAAAACAAAATTTTGCAAAGAGATTTGCGCTCTTAAGAGTTTTCTGCAGTATTCGGCGAACTCAAATCACTGAACCCCAAAATGGAATTTTGTATGTTCCATGAATCAGCACCCCAAGCCAAGTATGGCACTCCATAAGAACTTAATAGGAAAGGAAAACAGGAACGTGAATCAGATACCACTAGAAATCACAGAGATGCATAGTGGAGAGATTCTTGATGATGTGGTATATTCAAGATTTCTATCATCGACAACTGGTTATATTCAAGGATTGCACCCCCACAGAAAAGAAATCAGAATTGGTGAACACAAGGATCGAATCACCATATGATGCGACATAGGAAAAGGAAAAACTAGAACCTGAAATACCCCGACATGCACAACGCAAAGATTCCAGTTTTCAGAGCTATGGACAATATTCAATACTTCCATCATCAACGGCCGATTTGTATTAAAAGATTGCACTCGGACGAAAAAGAACCGGAACTGGTCGATCAAGGATTGCATCACCATAAGGCATATATAGAAAAGAAACGGGAAAAAAAAAACGAGAATCTGAATGCAATACCAGCTACAAACCACAGAGATGCGAATAGATTCAAGGTTCCGTTGCGATGGATCGCATATAACATACCACGACCAAGGATTGGATTGCAAGTTTGGGGGGGGCAGTATAAAAACAAAAAAGGACAGATTCAATGGGTCAAAAAGAGCGGTACCTGGTGTTAGCTCAGGAGGCACACGAAGATGATGAGAGCGAAGGAGGGAAATTTCTTCTGGCTTGCTCGCTCGCTTCGCTTTCTTTGGGGTATGGGGTACATACGATGAAAGAGCATGACGCGAACAAAAAGGAGCGCGAGGAAAGCTGCAAGAAACGAGACAGCAGGAACAACAAACTGCGCAGGAGAAGCTCGTCCTCGCTCGCTCGCTCGTCTCGCTCCGCACTGTGTCCTTCTCGATCGATCTGCGAGGGCTTTTCTCACCATTCCTTTTGGCCATCGCCCGCTGCTTCTTTCTGTTCTTTTCTTTCTTTCTTTCATTTCTTTCGTTTCTTTCTTTGCGTTCAAAAAAACACAAGCAAAAACCCCAGAACAGAAAAGAAAATCATTGGAGATTGTTGTTCAGAGAAAACTGTCTAAAAAAAAAACAAATTCTGAATCGCTCCAGAGAAAACGTGCCCAATTGTTGTCGATTTGCATTTCGATCTCTGATGAAAGTTTCTTTTTGCGTGCACTCGCGTGATCGAATGCGACGAATCTCGATTGTAACAAATGCGCTGTTGTGGGTAGGTTCCGAATCGAGAGATGGGTAGGTTGAGGAGAAATTAATTTTTTCAAGAATAGCAAGGGTTTAATTAGAGAAGATCTCTTCGATCATGTCCCCTGGGGATCGGGAGAACATGTCAGTATTCTAGAGAGAATTAGAGTTTTGACTATGAGGGAGTCGGGCTTTGGATTCGAGAGATTAGGGTTTAGATGTGAAATATTTATTATATCAGAGTTATTTAGGGCTTTGATCTAACATAGTAGTGCTTATATATTAGGGTTTCGATGCAAGAGATTGTAAGTGTTCATATATCATGCATTTGAAGAAAGAGATGGGGGTTTATAAGATTAGGTTTTAATTCATGTGCCCAAAGCATCTAAATAGCGCTTGGTCATCTTCGCGGTATATTGATGCGCCAGAACAAAACAGAAAGATGATTATTGTCTGCAGTTGATCTTAGATGAAACTTTCCCAATATGTACTCGGTGATCGAATGCGACTCATCTCGATGTAATAGTAGACATGCTTGTTGATCTTCATGGCTGATCGGCATGTCGATGTAGAAACGCACAACTGGTTGCGTGTAAGAAACAGTGTTGATAGGCATCAGCAATGGTTTTGCGCTTAAGGTGACGCCAAATCATTAAGCAGGTTTATAATGGCTTAACCGCTTAAGAATTCGGTCGGTTTTGGTTTAGGTCTGAGGATTCCAAACTGGTTAAAGTTTTGGCTCAAGAGACACCGATTTGGTTCAACTTGGTTTGAGATCTATCGGGTTGGGTTTAACCGCATAAACCCACGGCTTAACAATTTAAATCGTTCATGATTCTGATCATTTCATAAACGATAAGTATTATTATTTTAAACCCCAGTCAAGATTCATTGTTCTTCAGATACAATTGTCGAACAACATTTAGCATTTCGTGCTAAATGGAAAAGTAGCCCTTTTTTACATTATGAAAAGATAGCATTTCGTTTACTCTCCCAAGCTTCAGCTTAAGATTTGACGATTAATATTGTAATTACACTTGAAAAGTTCGGGCTTATTCAATTAAGTGCAGAGATTGAGTGCTCGAGACGTTCGCCCAACGGCATTGCTCAAACCAGGATCTCTTCTTATAGCCCACCATCTCGCATTTTTCCAGATTGTAGCCTCGAAGAAAGTTCCATTCAGTCTGATTGCGATGAAACTCTGGTCAGAGTTTCGGACTCCTCACAGAATGCAGATTCTCCAACGTGAGCGAGCCTTGCAGATCACGTCTCAAGAACGACGAGAGCATTAGAAAACCTGCTCTTACAGGGTCACATCTTCGGTGCCCTTTCCAGCACAAACTCTCTGTGTCGCAAAAAATGAAAGCGCTTTGGGGCATCGAGATGCTCGCGCTTCTAAAGACCTTTGGCCTCTGCCCGAGAGACTCTTTTCGGCTGACATGACACACGCAGCTCCTTCGTAACCTTGTAAAGATCGAATTGGCTTCTACGGAGAGCTGGAAAAGCGAGCCAGAGCCGTCTCGATCAGGAAAGATGCCAGATGGGGGTTCGATAGTCGAGTCCGTTACTGTTTGTGACACTTACGGATGGAGCTGAGCAAAACCGAGCTAGGCAAGAGATGAGCAGAACGGAGCTGGGTCAAGATGCATGATAGCAAGGGATAATAAAGCAGGAAGTAGAAGATTGATGAAGCTTGGGATTTTGTAACTAGCGTTTTTCACCTTTGATTTAGACCAAGGTGAACCCCCTGTACTTACAAGGGTTTAGATCATTTATATCATATGATTATATGATTGGTTTGACTAGTGACAGTTTGCAATCGTAAAATTTGCATCCAATTTATTAATGTCATATACACGGGTTTCGAATCTACAACCTTGTCTAAAGAGCTAATTATTCTAACCGATTGGGTTATCGGCAAACAGTTAATAATGGTCATTTGCTCAGGAGCAGGACATCCGAATTGGAGAGAACTCATGGGATCGATTTGGAATCATCCAATTCAATCGACGAATTCGCGGCCAAATTCCAGGACAAATTGATGCGCTGGGAATAATCGTGAGAGCGAGAACAATGATCACGGATCGGATTCGATCCAATCTGCGCCTTTGATCCGTAACCTGCATCGGCTCTGTCAATTATTACTATTGCCCTCGATCCAAAGCACGGTTCCGAAGAAGACGGAGACTCTATCACCATCACCACCATCAGCATCATAATCATGATCATCTTCACCACCGACACCAGCATCAGCATCATCACCATCACAAGCACCACCAACGTTACCACCACCACCGTCACCATCATCATCATCACCACCATGATCACCATCATCATCACTACCACCACCATCAGCAACATCATTATCAGCAGCAACAACACCATCATCAGCATCATCAACACCACTGTCATTGTCATCGTCATCTCTTTCTTCATCATTGTCACCATCACCACCACCACCATAATCACCACCATCATCATCGTCCTCTTCTTCTTCTTTTCATGACCGTCACCATCACCACCACCACCACCACCATCATCACTCATCACCATCATCACCACCATCACCATCAGCATCAATATCATCACCATCACCACCATACCATCACCATCACCACCATCACGATCACACACCATCATCACCACCACCACCATCACGATCACACACCATCATCACCACCACCACCATCACCATCATCACTCATCACCATCATCACCGCCATCACCACCATCATCATTATCATCACCATCATCACAGTCATCACCACTATCACCATCACTATCATCACCATCACCACCATCATCACCATCATCACCGTCATCACCACTATCACGATCACCATAATCACTATCACCACCATCACAATCACCACCACCACCATCATCACCATCACCATCATCACCATCACCACCATCATCACCATCATCACCGTCATCACCACTATCACGATCACCATAATCACGATCACCACCATCACAATCACCACCACCATCATCATCACCATCATCATCACCACCACCATCATCACCACTATCATTATCACCACCATCATCATAATCATCATCATCATCATCTTCTTCTTCTTCTTCTTCTTCTTCACTTCACAATAATCATCATCATCATCATCATCATCATCATCTTCTTCTTCTTCTTCTTCACTTCACAAATCATCATCACCATCATCATCATCATCATCATCATCATCATCATCATCTTCTTCTTCTTCTTCAATTCACCACCGCCATCATCATCATCTTCTTCTTCTTCACTTCACCATCATCACCATCATCATCATCACCATAATGATCATCATCATCCTCTTCTTCTTCAATTCACCACCGTCATCATCAGCATCTTCTTCTTCACTTCACCACCATCATCATCAGCATCATCATAATCACCATCATCATCACCATCATCATCATCATCATAATCACCATCACTATCATCACCATCATCATCATAATCATCATCATCATCATCATCATCATCATCATCAGCTTCTTCTCCTTCACCACTATCAGCACCATGATCATCATCAAGGGCAAGGAGCTAGCTGGCCATGGCGGTCGAGAGTTCTGTTAGAAGGAGAGACGCAGCAGAAGGAGAGAGACAGAGACAGTGGAAGAGCAGTGGATCAGGTCAATGGCTCCATGGCGATGGTGACGTACCGTCTGACCTAATCCTCCGTCCTTCTTCCCCACCACTACCCTCGCCCCGGGCTCCTTTTCCTGCTTCAGTCCTTTCCTTTCGATCGCTGCATTGCTGCCGCCATCGCTATCTCTCTCGTCTCTTTTATACCTTCCACAGATTTTTCCAATGGCGGTGGAGAGCAGGAGCTGCTGCGGCTGCTGCTTCGCATCATCCTCGCCTCCTCCCCAAGGTCTCCATCGCCCATTTCCCATCTGATTTGCCCGCCCCAATTCAATGGGAGCAGGCCCGCGAGCAAGACAACGGATCCAACAACCCTAAACCGCATCAAAACACCAGTTTTCAAGCAAGCTGTGAACCCTAACCCTAACCCTAACCGGACCAAAATCCCCCACCCCAAATCGGAGCAACCGCAGAAAACCCATAAAAGAAACCGATGAAAAGCTAACTTCAAATCTTAATGGCGCTGCGAATTCCTTGCTCTTTTGCCAGCATTCCGGAGGGAAGAGTGGTCAACTCTTTGTGCTCTTCTTCTCCGTTGATTTCATCCTCATTTTTACCATCAGCTGCGTAATCATCTTCAGTATACCACCACCACCACCATCAGCAACGCAAATCATCCTCAGCAGGAAGGAGCTGCTGCCGCATCACTCAAATCGATTCAGCAATGGAATCCTTTTGCAAGCCAGTGGCGGGCGGTGTCTGGGCGACCAAGATCGAGAATGGCTTCGGAAGCTACACTCCTTGTGCTGCAGACATCTGCGTTGTCACGCTCAGCCATATTGTGCTGTGCTGCTTGATGGGCTATAGATTGAGGCAGATGATGATGGCGGGTAGTCTAGGGTTTAAGAGATTCCATCTCTTGAATCCTCTCATGGCAGGCCCACAGATTTTTATTGCTATTTGCTTAGCTATCATACCCATAGTACAGATCGGTCTTGGTATATCCTTCGTGAATGCGGATAACATCGACGGAGAATCTTCTTCCCTTCCACCTTATGAGGTATGGAGCAGAAAATCTTTATCATCTCTATCATTCCTATCCTATCTTTGGAGCTCGATTTCAAGACATAGCTGCTCAAGAATTTAAAATTGTTGGCGTGCTTGAAGATCGGAAGCACTCATATAAATGTGTTCAAATCTGATATGTACGTCTCTCACATCCTAACTTATTCTGATCCATGCCAAGCTTTTTACGCTGATTTTTGCGACAATACCTACAAAACGTGTGCTGGTAAAAACATATTGTTGTCGTGTCATTGATTGCATTCTATGAATGTCAGGTTGCCTGAAAGAGAATCGCCTCGGCAGATTTAATCATGAATATGATCCAATGTATGCAGTTATATCATGCTTTCGTTTATTTTATTGGTTTCTTCTCGAACAATAGATTAAGGTTCACCAACTTTTCTCAAAGGTCATGTTTGAAATAATGTAACCCACTTCTTCTACTTAACCTATTGCATGACAAGTCAATTACATAGACTCATGACAATACTGTACTGCGATTCGGAAGTACCGTCTTATGTGTTTTCATTCCTCAAAAGTACCATTGGACCCCTTTAATTTGCTACGTGGTTATTTTTCATGCAGATTGTAACCTTGGTGGTGACAAGCTTTACATGGTTTATGCTTGCATTTATGCAATATTGTGAAATAAAGATATATGTGGAAGAATTTCGGGCATATGTGCGCTTTGGAGTCATCTACGTATTGGTGGCTGAAACTACCATGTTTCGATTTATTGCAGAATTGAGGGAGCAATATGATTCGTATGATCCCATATACTTTCCTTTCTCTTTCATAAATTCTAAGCCATACGTAGATCCTGTTCATGTTCGAAGTATGTAAGTGCATAAGGTGTGTATGAAACATGCGTAGGTGACCATGCACGTTGGGATATTTTCGGGGCTGTGCTCTACTACAGTTAATATTATCATGAATTTTGTGCAGCTGGAAAGATATATCCAAACGATTCCATAATGACCTATAGAGCGCATTGTAGCACCCGGTTGATGTTGCTAGGCATCTATTCCAACGTTTCATTTTGATTCTCACATTATACATTTTATTTTCAATTTGCTCATGTCGATTTTTCTATGGACTCTTTAATAGTTGAGTGATGACTCACGGATTGGGGGTGCTTAAGGGTTTACCTATGCTTATCCTTTGTGCTGGGATGCTGCAGTTTTGTTGCTTAAATAAATTAAGAGTTGTTTTCCTCTGCTTGTAACCACAGGCTGACTTTTGGCTTATGCGCTGGATACTATGCTATTCAGGCAAGTCAAATGCATTCACTATAATCACTTTGATAACAACATTTGGACTGAACTTGTTGAAAATTAAATCAGTAAGGCTTTTATATGTTCCGAGCTCTCATATGTTAATTTCGGATTTCAAAGGCGTTTCATTTCTTAACTAATATACAAGCTTTAAAAGGGTTTCTCACATAGAACTCTACACATGAATTTCTTAACTAATTAGAAACTTTAAAGAAAATGTTGCCACTTAAACCTTTTTTTTTCTTGCATAGAATTTTATACATGCTCCTGTGTTTGTCACAGGTAGTTTTTGGTCTTTTTTTTGTCTTTTACTTTCCGGCACTGAGGCCAGTTGAAGGAGACAGGGAACCTCTATCTAAAGTCACCGAAATCAGAGCTGAAAGTAGTACAGATTATGAGGCCCTTCCTGATGGTGAGGTTGGTGTTTTTCCAGAGAGAAAGGCAAGCATTCTATCAGGTACCTGTACCCTTATATTCTATGTATACAATTTGCATTAGATTCATCTCCTTGTTCCAAGGAATATGAATGCCATTTTGCTGAAGGTGTACCGATTTTCCAGTTTGTGAGACATGGGCTCCTTCAGGATGCATAGTTATCGCATGCCCAACTGGTCACAATAACTTATCGAAATAGATTATCTTGTAGAACAACAAACCAAATCTCCGTGATGGAGAAGTTGCTAAAGTGAAGGATGCACCAATGGGGTCAGCTGATCAGATTGTTGCCAAAGTGGATGTGCCGTGCCCTACTCAATATATTGCCGTTGTCTGATCTATTGCAATCCTTTCTAATGTTGGGTCAAGCCTCTACTCGAGGAGCTCAGAACCCTCTTAGTGAGACTCTATACACAGTATTACCTGGGTGACAAGCAATTGCTCAGGGATAAATAAAAGAAGTTTGGTGTAAGGCCCACCTAGTTCAGGGCAGTGATCAGCTGTGTCCTAGCTATTTTTATGTTCGTCTGCATGCTGCCTTCTCTTATCAATGATTAGGTAGAGTTAAGCAGTATTGGAGCTTCAACATCAAATTGTTCTCTCAGAAATGACTTTTAATAAATCTAGATGTCTTTTTAGTTTTTACAGAGAACCAGAATAGGGTAATATCAGCTTGGCTATTTCTGTAGATGCATTCGTATATCTGTCATCATTGTATTATCCTAGATGTATGGGCATTCACTAGATTTAGTTTCTTGCCAACCTGCACCATGATTCCCAACAGAGGATTGACTGACACTTTTATACAGCTGATTTGTCAATTTCTTCCTTCATTGACTTGTAAAGTTTTTCTGTTTTTTTTGTTCATTTGGAGGAATCTCAGTAATCTCAGTAATTTTTTACCAATGTTTGTCCATAAAAATGATACCATTCTTTATAGATATTTCTCAAATACTTCGGAAGAGATCTAAACACATACCACTTGAAGTGAAACACATACTGCAAAAGATGATAGTGGAGAATACAGGCCGGTTTTTCTCTGATAATATGATGTGCATTATGTAGGAATTCTTTTTAACTGGATGACTCCCATGATGAAGCTCGGTTACAAACGACCTTTGATGGATTCTGACATTTGGCAGCTTGACGAATGGGATGAGAGCAATGTCCTTTATGAGGAGTAAGTGGAATTGAAATAGTATGTAAAGCTATGTAGCCTGTTGTTTTCAACAGTAATGCTAGCTTTTTTGTATAGAATATTGAATCTTAATCTAAATTTTCTTTTAATATTCTTTGCACCTCTCAAATCAATCTTCACTTAGCTCATTGCTAGCTGAGGTAATTCCCAAATTTTCACAAGGCTAAGATTTCGAATCAGACTCCAGAGGCAGTTGCTAATATATCAATGTCCATGTACTGCATTGGCATGGAGACAATGTTCATGTACGATGCTGGTCCTGCATTGATCTCTAGGTGGTTGAAGGAGATTCCAACTTAGACACTACATGACTGCACCAGACATGAGAATGGTTACTATGTCCTCCGGTTTTGGACAGACACATTTGATTTTTAAGAAGGAAAGATGTATTAAAGTCTTTTAGGATGCTGAGCTGGCCCATGTGTTGCTTGGAAGAAATTCTGAGTTGGCTAACATATGACTGCAGCATACAAGACAATAGTGACTATATTATCCAATATCGGATGAAACATGCTTGGCTTCCAAGAAAGAAATAGAGGAAAATGCATTAAGGTATTTTAAGATGCCAAAATGGGTGTAAGGCCAAACAAAGGGTCACATTTCAAAACATTCGTTGGGCTAGTGACAAGTCAACAAATAAGTAGCAAGAAAATTGCGACTGCAACTTGCATCCCTTTTTTTTAATTAAGATGGCAAATTGGGTATGCATACAGATGAGTAATCACATTCTAAAATGTTTTCTTGCCGTTGAGAAACTAGAAAGAAAATCAAGTAAGCAAATATAAAGCCAGTTTCCTGGCCATGTCTCTAACTGAGGAGGAGATGCTGGAGGGGCAACAATCATCTCTTCACTTTTTTTGCTTGGTAAGATTACCTTGTGGGCATACCCTGATGATGGTTTCTTCTGCGTGGCTCTTCTCAGCAACCTGGTTGAGGAATGCTCACTGTTGTGGAGTTTTACATTATTGTCAGAACTAGGTGACCCTACAATATTCGGTCATATGAATGTGTCTCATCATCTTTTGAGGACAAACAAATGAGTGATTCAAGTTGGCCCCTTTGTTCAATAATAGTTATGTTTTCATGATAAAGCTATATTATCTGAAAGAATAAAATAATTTCAATTGCCATTTATTAGTTGGTGATTTTTTTAAAACTTGACATCCAAAATATGAATATATTACCCTGTCTTGAGCATGAAATATGCAAAATCAGCACAATTTGCTGAAACTGCTGGGCGTGTCTAATGTTTAGTATCTTCCAGGATCTCTCAAAGATGAGAGAACATTTTAGAATATAGTTCTGTGCTCGTTTTTAGCCATTTTGGCCTCTTTGATTTCAGTAATGATATTACCTTCGAGACATTATTTCTCCCTAGAGTCACATAGCTCTCGTAGGACGTTTTCATCTCTGAAAAAGTTCTCTCTCTCTCTCTCCCTCTCCCCCTCTCTCTCTCTCTCTGTTCTTTCATATCTACTTATATTCATAATCTTCTAGAGTACAAAATGTAAAGATGGGCCGTGATGTGCAGTTTTAAGAAACATTGGGAGAAGGAGCTAAAGAAACCAAAACCATGGCTCTTGAGAGCCCTGCACAACAGTCATGGATTCAGGTAGAGCATGAGGATTTTTAATAGCCCGTATTGTGAAAGTGTTATCATTTGCTGATGTCTCTAATCGACCCAAAACAGGTTTTGGCTTGGTGGATTTTTCAAGGTATGGAACTTTCAATCTGCATTAAATTTTCAACAAATCATCCACTTTGTCTCTCTTTACTGCAGATCGGTAATGATGCTTCTCAATTTGTGGGGCCAGTATGTTTGAATTTGCTCCTTGTGGTGAGCTACTTTTCATTATCATACTCTAATGCATGCTCAGCATTTATGAGTTTGTTGATACAAGATTGGCGTCTTATCTATAACCTTAATGTAAAGAAACCCATAAATAGGAACTGAATCCTATTCGAAAATAACAGCTATGATACCATCAACATAACTTACAGTGGGCATAACCCCTTGGAATTTTATTTCACTGCCATAAAGTGCTATGGTAGAAAACATACTTGGTATATAGCTTTTATTAGATGAATGTTTCTGCTGAATGGCAAGAGCAGAATCAACTGACAATGTCATAACTAAACTCACGCTCTTTTGAAATGGCAATGATACCATACAACTTCTAGGCGATAATGTTCTAACTGTACTAGGTCAATTTAAAATTGATGTCTTGAGGCTTTGTACTTGGTCATTAACATCTCTTTTTTTGTGCTGCACATAAAGATTATATAGTTTGGAAAGCAAACATGGCAGAGCTTCTCTTGCGTTATCTTATGCTTCACAAACATGACCTAATAACTGTCAAACGACCATCAACATTACTTATAATGGGCATACCATTTTTGTACATGGTACAACGTACTTGGTATATGCTTCCATTGCACGAATGGAATTAGAATCAGATGACTATTATAAATAAACACACACTTTGAAAATGGCAATGATATTACAACTTCTACATGATAATATGCCATAATTGTTACCGGTGAACTTTGTAGTTATCATCTCCTTTGAGGTGCTGTCTATAAAGACAAAATGGTAGAGCCTTCTTGGGTTATCTTACACTCATGAAGATGACCTGTGTTTTTTCCGGAAAGAAGCTCAGGCCCAGCTACACAAATTTTCTCACAAGCACTTTAAAACCTAACCTTTACCTTTTCTGTTTCTATTAAACTAAAATGGGTGATTATTACAATAAAGCTTTATATTTTTTCAGTCAATGCAAAATGGAGATCCAACTTGGATTGGCTATGGTTACGGTGCACTAATATTTCTTGGAGTGGTATGTAATAAGGATACTTTTGCTTGATTTCTTGTAAAGAAAATTATAACATTATTGCTTTGGATAGTTTCTTGGGGTGCTTTTTGAAGCACAATACTTCCAGAATGTAATGCGTGTTGGATTTCGTCTCCGATCCGCCATGGTCAAGTTTTCTTTTCTCTTATCATTATATTCTTTGATATAAATGTGAGAGAGGTGTAGTAACTTTGATTTTAACGATAAAACAGATTGCTGCTGTTTTCCGGAAGACCTTGAAGCTTAGTCATGAAGGAAAGAAGAATTTTGCATCAGGAAGGATCACAAATCTTATCACGTCAGATGTTGAAGCATTGCAGGTATTTTGTTTGTGTGACCTGCAAATACTTGGTTCATGTATATAGTCAAATTTAACTGCAAGGATCTAATTCTGAATGACAATTTTTGTCCAAAATGCATGTGCTGCAGAAAATGATTAACTCAGTAAGACTGCCATGAGGCTATTATTCATTCATTGATATTGTAAATGCCATACAACTAGATAAAGATTTCACCATTTGCCATCTTTAAGAACATCTCATTCTCTGCGTCGATGATATATTAGTAATTATGGTTTCTCTATGAGATTCCTTGTCCACCTCTGTAATTCAATGTCCACTTCTGTAATTGCATTATCTCATATTTTCGTAATCATTTGATTCGTAGATTTTGACATTATAGGGTGTGCGTTTTCCATGTCTTTTATCTACAAAATTGGTTAGGAAGTATATGTAACACAATTACAAACGATATGCTATCAGGTTATTGACACTCTAACTGACAGTCCTCTTCAAATTGGATCCTCTACACATTGGGTCCTCTTGGCTTCTCAATCCACTAGAAGGATGGGGTCATTCTGGATACTCAGTATAGGATACAGTGTCATCTTGGAAACTGTCATTCTGAAATAGAATAGTGGCATGTCAAACTATTATTGGAAGGAACAGGGATACCTAGTATATGATGCACATATACCGTGGAGTGGTGAATAAAGGATGCTGTCTTCCAAGTGAATACATCCCTCTAGATCCTGAGAGTCAATATCAGCTTCAACACTACCAACTTCAATTTTCACAGATGTGTGCATAGAGCTCTAAAAAATCAAGACCACTATTCCAAATTTGCCAAATTTGCATGTGTACTGGGAATATGAGATGAATAGGTTGGTATTGGGCTCCACATGGCAGAAAACATCATTCTAGCCTTCATTTGGCAGCATTCGTGTAATATCCTGTTGCATATTGACTGAAGCCACATACTTTGCACTTTACCTTGTCTACTGAAAATGCTATTTCTATCACGAGATTTTTAATGATGATTGAATTAGTCTGGAAAACTTTGTATCCTTCCAGTCATTACCTGAACCTAATATCTCTGTTTTTATTTCGCAGCAAGTTTTGCAGCAAATACACAATCTCTGGTCTTCTCCATTTCGGATTATTGTGGCCATCGTTCTATTATATTTCCAACTTGGAGTTTCATCGCTTGTGGGTGCAATGGTGTTGCTTCTCCTGTTCCCTATTCAGGTTGATTTTGTAGAAATATTGTTGAACTTGTTATTTTGTTTATGTCTGTGAAGATGGATTAACAAGTGGAGATAACATTGTCAGACTTTTATCATAAGCAAAATGCAAAATTTTACGAAGGAAGGTTTGCAACAGACAGATAGACGGATTGGATTGATGTATGAAACGTTGGGTGCAATGGACATTGTTAAGTAAGCATTCCCAGAAAAGTGTAACTGTTTTTAAATTATTGTGGAAGCCTGTGAGGTTTTGGAAGTCAAGAATGTAAGACGTGAATCGCCATCATATTCTAGGTGCTATGCCTGGGAGAGGAGCTTTGAATCGAAGGTTCTGGGTATTCGAGATGGTGAGCTTGGTTGGTTCAGAAAAGCACAGTTATTGGCAGCAGTAAGCAAACTCATTATAGGTTTCTTGTGTTTTGTTATTGAAGATACCTGAGTTTTAGCTTTGTTCTACTGTAGGTAAACGTCTTCCTATTGAATGGTTTGCCGGTTTTCGTTACGATCATTGCCTTTGGGGTCTATACTCTGCTTGAAGGGGAACTTACAGCATCAAAAGCTTTCACGGCACTTTCTCTCTTTGCTATCCTGAGATTCCCACTCTATATGCTCCCTAATTTAATTACACAGGTAATATCAACACAAATCGATAGCATTTATAATCCTCATCTATCTCTGAAAGCACTCTTGCTGCCTCATTGTAGGCTGTAAATGCAAATGTGTCCTTGAAAAGGTTGCAAGATATGCTGCTTGGGGACGAACGTGCATTAGAAAAAAATCTTCCTATTGTACCTGGAAGACCTGCTATATCAATTAAAAATGGAAACTTTTCTTGGGATCTGAAGGTTATTCTCCTCGCTATTTTTGACATCTTTGACATTTTTATACTGTACAGAAAGAAGGTTTCGTAAATTATGATCTGAATAAACATAGGGAGAAACTCCTACGCTCTCGAACATAAACCTTGATGTCGATGTTGGGAGTTTGGTGGCCATTGTCGGTGCAACTGGCCAAGGGAAAACGTCCCTTGTGTCTGCTATGCTTGGGGAGCTTCCATCTGTTGCTGTTTCCGAGTTGGTTGTGAGGGGAACTGTGGCATATGTTCCTCAGATCTCATGGATCTTCAATGCAACTGTAAGTTTAAGAAATGTCAATTTTGAAAATTACCCTGCTATCTGCCTTTATCTTTTTGCTTATATAGAAGTCTGATACTTACAGATTTCACTTGTTGTAAATATGTTAGCCATTTTACTTATGTTTCAGTTTTTTACATCAAGGTATTTTAACTTGTAATTCTTCCACTTATGCTGCATGCATGCAATCCGCCTATGAGTTCTATGTTTTGTATCTCTTTTAAGTTTTACCTCTTCAGTGAAGGTAGATAACTCTTCGGTGATGTAGTTTTGAACTTTTCTGTACAATGGCAAATTTCCGGTTTCTCCCATGTTGCCTGTTTCTGAAGGTTATTATGTTTTATCAGGTGCGTGACAACATTTTATTTGGATCTCCCTATGAGCCTCATCGTTACAAGCGGGCAATCATTGTCAGTGCACTGGAATTAGACCTTCAATCACTTCCGGTAATCAATGGTCTTAACTATATGTCCTCTAGCTATTGTTGTGTCAAAATATTGATTTGACTGTTTGCAGGTCTTCATCCTTTTCTTAAGACTAGTTTGTATCATATCCTTTTCTTTTCTTATCCAATGATTGTCTGCCTAGGGTGGAGATCTTACAGAAATTGGTGAGCGTGGTGTAAATCTTAGTGGTGGCCAAAAACAGAGAGTGTCAATAGCTCGAGCTGTATATGCAAATGCAGATGTTTACGTTTTTGACGACCCTTTAAGCGCACTTGATGCACATGTTGCACGACAGGTTGGCAGATAGTACTATGTGAACAGATCTTTAAGTTGGCTGTGTGCTCTTATTGCTTATCATCATATATACACTTCCTGATCTTGCAGGTTTTTGAAACATGTATTCATGAAGAGTTACATGAGAAAACAAGGGTTTTAGTGACTAATCAACTTCACTTTCTTTCTCAAGTGGATAAAATTATTGTAGTAAGTGATGGCACAATTGTAGAACAAGGTACATATGAGGATTTAATTCAAGCAGGACCAGTATTCCAAAATCTTATGGAAAATGCTGGAAAGATGGAGCAAGGATCGGAACCATCTGACCCTAAGAAATCAGATGATGTAATCGTGTCTAGTACTAAAGATGAAGATAAGGATCCAGAGAAGAAAGATCGCAAGTCTGTTTTAATCAAGGAGGAAGAACGTGAAACAGGAGTCATAAGCTGGGCTGTGCTTTCGAGGTAGAAAAGGACCTTTCTGCATAAATAACATTAATGAAAAATCATCTCAGATCCAGTGATACATGAAGCTGTAAGATCTTTTGTTTCAGGTACCAAGCTGCCCTAGGGGGATTTTGGGTAGTGTTTGTGATGTTTCTCACATACATCATGGTTGAGGTTTTCCGTATTTCAAGCAGTACATGGTTGTCTTATTGGACAGAAGTTGCATCTACCACAACACGTTCTACATCTTTCTATAATGGAATTTATGCTTCATTATCCCTTGGTCAGGTAATGTATAGTATATTGATATTCATTGCTTTGATGCATTCAAGCTCACATTTTCTGTGTAGAATTTTTGTTCTCCTTTTATTTGGTTGGGTAATCTGAAGCATCATATAGCAAGCTCTATTTTTCAGCACATTCATGTTGACACTTTGTTATGTGTCAACATTGACATTTCGTTTTGGGTAGCTATTTTAAAGTAAGTTGTTTGTTACTACGTTCTCATTGACACTTTGTTTTGGGAGTTGTTTTAAAGTGTATAGATAATTCTATGCATTCATGTTGGAATTCTCATTACTGAAGTCAGATAAATTCCTTTTGACAAATGTGCATCTTGTGCAACAGATTGTGATCACATTAGTGAACGCATACTGGATAGTTTTCTCCAGTCTTATAGCTGCAAAACGGTTACATAACAGCATGTTGGGTTCCATTCTTCGAGCACCAATGTCATTTTTTCATGGAAATCCTATTGGAAGAATAATAAATCGCTTTGCCAGAGACACGACAGATATTGACCGAAATGTGGCTAGCTTTTCAAACCTGTTTCTAAGCTTCCTGTTTCAGCTCCTCTCAACCTTTGCTTTGATTGGAATCGTCAATACATCATCTTTATGGGCTATTCTTCCACTGCTCATTGCATTCTATGCAGCTTACGCCTACTATCAAGTTAGTATGCATTCTGTTTTATGATGTAAAATATTTTATTTGCAGTGCCACATAACTTCGATATTCTTTTTTGTGGATTCTTGTATAACTTTAGAGTTCAACATAGAAACAATGTATATCATAATCAATGTCAACAAAAAAGAAAGAAAGGGCAATTAACCGCCATGAAGCGGTCAAAATGACTTATAAGACCATACAGCTCATTTTGTTGTCTTGCCTTTTAAGGGTAACAAACAAAAAAATTTAACAAAGAAAGATTGATGTACTTCAACATCTTTTTAAGAAGTCAAAGTGATGTATATACCCCAATTAAGAATCCTGCTACCTACACATGTAATGCTCACCTTGTAGATACACTGATATCTCAAGCATTGGCTGATCTTAGACTGAGAAATCGCCGTAGCAAAGTAAGTACTCAGTGGTGGGAGGTAATAGCCTTTGATCTGTCTATTGACATGAAAAATTGTTATTACTTGGTCTTGGTTGGAACTCATTTGTGCAGCCCATGATTGACTTGTAGCATTTGTGGTTATATTTTTGTTCTGCTCTCTGTGGATCTTATGCTCTAATGAGAGCATTCCCAAATTCTGTTACCTCGTGTAGCCTACTGAATCCTCGTTTGGATAGGCAGTGATATCTCCTTGTTTTAGCCTTGTTTTAGATAAATAACATGATGGCAGTGAAGTGCTCTACTGATGCTACATCACATGACAGAACTGGTATGTTTGTTGGATAGTATGTTTTGGAATAGGATTGTACGTTTGTAGATCACACAGGTGATGAATGTTATGTAAATAAAAAAATTGGTAAGTTTGGTTTTGAAGTATTTTCCAACTTTTCCCTTGCACATGAATAAAATATATCAAGCATACATATTGCTCCTCATTAGGACGTACAATCTTAACTTAGAATCAGAAATTTTGAATTAGCATGCTAAGATGTTTTATGCTGTTGTCACATGGTATGGTGTTGGCCATCGGAAACATTGTTACCATATGCTTTACAATTACACATCATAGGAATGTGCTGTAGAATGGTTATTTCCTCCCCATATTATAATATTTCAATACAAATTTCGAATCTCTAATTTGAAATTAAAAAGAAATTGCACCTCCTAAAGAAAGAAAATGAATTCCATGAATGTACTACTGGCATAGAAAAAACTTGTATTTGATCTCACAAAACTCTTAGGAATTTCTTCTGTTTTGATCCTTGGGTTTAAAACTTGTTTCAGCCCTAGTATGTCTATTTCATTCCAGAAGCCCATTTGAAATGCTATTTTCATGTCTTTTAAAGATCCTCTATGATTTCATGTCTTGTACGCTAACTATTTAATCCATAAATTTCCTCAAGGTATGCTGATATGTTGAATTATGTCTATATTCATTTGGATAGAGCACAGCCCGTGAGGTCAAACGACTAGATTCAATAACACGGTCTCCAGTCTATGCACAATTGGGAGAGGCACTCAATGGGTTAGCCAGTATTCGTGCATACAGAGCTCAAGATAGAATGTCAGAAAGTAATGCCAGAGCAGTGGACAACAATACAAGGTTCACACTACTGAACATGGGAGCAAATAGATGGCTTGCTATACGTCTTGAGTTCTTGGGAGGTCTAATGATATGGATAGCTGCCACTCTTGCAGTACTAGGCAACCAGCGTGCAACTGATGCATCGGCTTTTGCTTCACAGATGGGGTTACTTCTCAGTTATGCTTTGAATATAACAACTATACTCACTGCAACCTTGAGACTTGCTAGTGTTGCCGAGAATAGCTTTAATTCAGTTGAACGGGTTGGAACATATATTGAAATACCTCCAGAGGGTGAATTTGTAATCGAGGGGAATAGGCCACCTCCTGGTTGGCCTTCCGAAGGCACCATTTCCTATGAAAATGTTGTGATGCGGTATCGTCCTGAACTGCCTGCTGTGCTAGTTGATCTGTCTCTTAAGATTGAATCTACTCACAAAATTGGTATTGTTGGACGCACTGGAGCTGGGAAATCAAGCATGATCAACTCCCTTTTCCGCCTTGCTGAGATAGAAAGCGGACGGATTCTGATCGATTCTTACTCTATTCATCAATTTGGTCTGAATGATCTTCGGAAATCCTTAGGAATCATTCCACAAAATCCAGTTTTATTCTCAGGTTTGCTCCATTGACATAAATAGGTTTTGTCCATTTGGCAAGGATTTGCCAAGGATCTGTTCTCTGCTTGGGTTTGTGGAACATACGTGTGTGCAAATTTGCGCATGCATAGGCAGTCACACACTATGTTGTTAAGTTTACTGATGAATGCTGGCAGGAACCATACGCTTTAATTTGGATCCTTTCAATGAGCATAATGATGCTTCCATATGGGAAGCATTGGAGAGAGCTCACTTGAAAGATTTTGTGAGGAAAAACAACCAGGGTCTAGAAGCTGAGGTTCATATCAAACAGACTTGCCTTCTCGTTGGTTGAAATTCTCTTTAGTTTACTGTTTACGACTTTCTCATATTCTGCTTTATGTATTTTGCAGGTGACAGAAAATGGCGAGAATTTCAGTGTGGGGCAAAGACAGTTACTTAGTCTTGCCCGTGCATTGCTGAGAAGATCAAAGATTCTAGTGTTGGATGAGGCTACAGCTGCTGTTGATGTTGGAACTGATGCTCTCATTCAAAAGACTATTCGTGAAGAGTTTAAGACATGTACAATGCTGATTATAGCCCACAGAATAAACACTATAATTGATGCTGATCGTATACTTGTTTTGGATGCCGGGAAGGTATCTTGCTTGAATAAACTGTTTCTTTTGCACTCTAATTTCCATGATGATGATTTGATCGATCATGTCACATTTTCAAGGCACTGGAAGTTGATACGCCAAAGAACCTTATTTTGAATGAAGACAGTGCATTTTACAAAATGGTGCAAAGCACCGGACCAGCGAATGCGCAGTATTTAAAGGTACTTGCCTTCCCAAAGGCCATAGGAATTCAGAAAATATTTTCATGCCATAAATACTTCCAATTGACTAATTTATACTGCATTTGCAGGATATTGTGATGGGTCAAGTTGATCTGAATGGAGAAATCGATAAAAATATAGTAGAGGAAGAACCGAGGTGGCAAATTTCTGCTAAATGGGCAGCTGCTGCTCGATGGGCTTTGGCTGCGACTATGTCCTCTTCCCTTCAGCAATTACAAGAGGCGTCTGAGATTGGTGGTGAGAGGACGATAGTGGAGGGAACCACAGAGGCAATAAAGACGTTGCAACATGTATTACAAGGTGAATGTGATGAGGCAATCAATGAAGCATTGTCGAGGAGAGAAGTACCACAGCAAAGGTGGTGGTCAGCGTTCTCAAGAGCTATTGAAGGTTTGTACTGCTGAACATTTTTCCTTTCTCGCAGAAATGCCGAGTCTCAATTTCAACAATGCTGGGTGCTAATATGAATAGTGGCTACATTGCTTGAGAAATTCTACGTTAGCATTACTACCTACGCCATGATTTGGATGGAATATAAATTGTGTTGGCTTTCAAATATGATTACACAATGTGACCCCTTTTTTGTATCTAGAGGCTTGGGAGGAAGCTAGTCCTATGTGGGTTCATGAGAATAATGTGGAACGAAAACCATCTACTTATAAGTAGGGCTGCTAGCAGCTTGTCCTATGTATATTTATGATAACTCCAAGTATTTAAGCTGTGCATCAGATGCACTCTACAATTCTATCACTGCATTACTATTTGCATGTCGACTTGATAGTTGCATGTAGTATGTCTCAAGTTCAAAGGCCTGGCAGGATTCTTTTTTTTTTTAAAACAAGATACAACTTTGTATCAATAAACAGGAAAGGTACAGGAAATTTTACAATCACAGTCCTCAGACTAGCTACTCCTATACATATCTTACCTTAATTCCTTAGTGCACATCAGTAAATGGTTCATGTAACCGGTGGTGGCAGGATTCTTATTTTGTAGGTCCTGATTCAGGTTGAAAGTTACATATTAAAAGAGCACGTAGTTGTAATACCCTATTAATAACTGATTTTGAGTACTCAGACATAGGATTCTGATTTTGGTAGGTTCTGATTCAGGTTGAAGCTACATAATAAAAGAGCACATAGTAGTAATGCACCTTGAATGACTGATTTTTCTTGGCTATAGTTTATGTTCGATTGTAGGAACTGATATTTTGGTGTATTTACCTGCGTAGGATTGGCGTTGATGGTTCAGCAAGTTAGGAACCGGATCGATCTCGAGCAACTCCCAGAAGACAAGATTTTAAATTGGGATCAGTGACGATTCACACTGCATGCTCACAGTAAATAAGAAAAAAAGGAGCCATCAAAAGTTGGCTATGGTTCCATTTTTTTTTTTTGCAACTGATGCAGGTTGCAAGGCCTCTTATAATAATAATCAGCTTCATTATGATTTCATCCTCCAGCCAACATAAGCTATCACATACCTTTTTTTGTTTTTTTTTTAACTCGATCGGTGCAGCTAGGCCTGTCACATTATGAGTTTTCTTCTAATTGTTGATTTTGCCACAAGCCAAAGGAAATAAACAGAGTTCCGTTATTATGTTTCCTTTCTCGTAATCCAAATTTTCTCTAGCGAGCTTCTCTTGCTACAAATCCCATGGTGCCATCAGAGAAGTTTCATCCGAATTCTGGTTTTATATGGGTTCCCAAAATTCTGGCAAATTTTGACAAATTTGGACTTGAAGTGGATCGCATATTGACTGCAGATTTGCTGTTTGAAATGTATGAGAAAACTTGAATTGTTATCATGATAGTGATTACAATTTTTGGTTCATAGCACTTCATACATGCTCCTCAAATTTGGCACTGTAAATTACAATAGCTAACAGACGCTGCCAAATAAGTAAAAAAGCATACATTGAGATACCAGTTATTGCATTTCATTTTTCTTTCTGAATGCCAAATACAGTGGCAATCCGTGTCCTATCAAAGTAGGTATTCACAGCTTTATGCATTATAGATCGCTAACATCAATTCTACTGCCTTCAATACTAGAAGAGAATCAACTGAGATCACCCTGCATGAATGGGCAAGATGTTCAAAAGTTAACTCTGCATTACACTTTTCACATCATAATATGCACGGATGGAGATATAAACAGAGAATGCATATGCCAAGCGAGCAAGCAAGCAAAGCATAGAATGTCCTGCTGTTGATAAAGACTAGAGATATTCGACAGCTTGTGCAAAGCTATCGACTGATCCAAGTCTCTACCACAGAAGGAACTTGCCGTGGCATTTTTGCAATTTTCCCCCAAATTGTTTGCATCATATGCACTGACAGAGAAAACAACAGTGATGGATATAAAGGATATCAAGCAGCTATTGAACATCCTGTCGTTGGAACAAAGCAATGGTATGAAGAAGTCACTCCATAAACACTTGGGAGGCAGCAGATGAAGACACACGAATACCATAAACCACAAGCCATGAATGAGCCTCATTTCATTGATCAATTCTCTTTTTCATCTCTTTCTTCTTTGCTTTTTTTTTGCTTCTTTTTCTTTTTCTTTCTTCTTTTTCCCCCTTTTTTTTCTTTCATTACTTTGGTTAAATTCTTTTCTTCTTAAAAACAACAGTGTTTTCTACTCATACAGAACCAGAAAAGTAAATCCGTGAGTCTCCATCCAGTTAAAAAGGACATCTAATCAAGGAAGCATGGGGCATTAGTTTGGCCACGAAGTTCGATATATGTTAAAGGCCAAAATGCTTCATTACCCGCAGCTTTTCAGCAGGTATAGGAACAAAATCATCAAGAAATCCAAAGAGTTGTGTGAAGTACTGCTAAAAGCACTGAGGCACACCAGAATCTGCTCAATAATACGGCCTATACCTAACTGGTCTCCGGAATCTTGGTATCCTGCTGCAAGAAGAAGAAGAAAGAAATTTCAGCAGATGATTTTTATATATACAGAAAAGAGTATTATTTCATTTGTATTATCAAAAAACTTATATTGGATTCAAAGCATATAGATGAAGTTACCATTTGTTAAGCATCCTATCTAGTAGTATGAAACATAATAAATAACACTCTTGTCTCTACATAAAACCACTACACAAGCCCTCATTCAGCAAAAGCATAAAAGATATAGATCAAAACAACCCAGATTCGGCACAAACCCCAGTGGGTTACAATGAAATGTTATCACGTTGTGAAGGCCCATTCCGTGTTTATTTCATGGTGTATATGCCCTCCTTCGAGGATGGTTCAGCCGAATGACAGAAACAACAATGAACAAAGATATAAGTTGTATGGTCCAGATCATGGTGGTACACACAGCTCCATATCTCTAATCCAGAAAGAGGATAATCAGTAAGTTTTGCGGGCAGTAATATATTTTGGGCTAATACTAATGGCGTTAATGATACATTAGAAATTTGTGTATTTAAGCCACCTTATATCAATAATACGGGACGTACAATGTCTGACAAGGGAGAGAGAAAAGAGAGATTTCTATAATCCAAACTCTAAATTACAATTAGAAGAACCTTGTTTTGATCAAGCATATAAACATGCATCTAAGAAAGAGCAAGAATGATGTCTCTAATAGTGTAAGAATATTATCAAATTCAACTCTTATGCATCGATACACAGAAATGAAGCTAAAATATATTTTCACCACAGTAGTTTATGAGAGTTTTTGCGACTGTGCAGCTTACCCGTAACCATATGCATAGGGTGGTATAAAAGGTCGCCTTGGACGAAAGCCATATGGACTCAAGGCACGCCCTCGGTATTGCTTCATACCTGGGATATTTGTTCTCTTTGCTGATACCTGCAAAACTACCCAATCATTAAGCAAGCCAAACAGCACATGCCCTATAAGTGATTCGCCACTCTAAGAAATCATTATAAACCATAAATATTAACGTTCCCAATCTTTTTGGTGCTAATACTGCATTATCACCACAATCTTCAGTGTTCTAGCATTGCAAAACCTTAAAACCTAGAGTTCCTCCCTAATCATAAGGGACAACCATTTCATCTTACAATGGTGAACTCTAATGTTTCCATTACCAAAGAGGGTGATCATTTTGCCCCAGATCTCAAAGTTAAAGTTTTATTTCCTATTTCACTTTATATACCATCTCGACTTCCTGAACAAATCTCAATGAAATGGTCATCTTGGTCCCATCTAACCCTCGTGCCCTTGATTATCCCTCACTGCACAACTAACCAGAAATCTATTCAGATGAACCTTGTGAGAAAAGAAATCCTGTTTAAATCACCTTTAAGGGGCGACCATGGAGCTCTGATTCATTCAGCAGAAGCGCATTCTGTACACCCTCTACTTCTAGAAACTCTACGTAAGCATACCTGAGCAAGAAAATAGATTGAATTTTTTCATGCCAAAATTAGACAATTGTGTTATAATGAGCTAATGTTATAAGAAGATACAAAGACTTGAAGATACCCCTTGGGTTGTCCAAATTTATCAGTCAAAATTGTCACGCGATTAACAGTACCACACGACTCAAAGTGCTGTTGTACTTCCTCAGGTGTACATGAATAATCAACCTGAACCATAACATAATTAAGTGTCACATGAAGAGATTAATTTTTAAGAGTTAAAACCACTGTATTTAATAATTAAGTGTCACTAAAGAGATTAAATTTTAAGAGCTAAAACCACTGTATTGAAATACCAAAAAAATACTACAGCAGACGGGCATCAGAGAATCATACATTACCAACGTATACTGAGCGTGAATCAGCTTCCTCCTTGTTTTGTTGTTGGGCTGCAGCACTAGCTGGATCTGTCATAGATAATGGCTTTTAGTTTTGGAGTTATAGAGGAAGAAAACGTTATAAGGAAAAGGAGAAGGGTATTGAAATTGGAATATGTAAACCTTGTACGACACCCATCTCCTTCTCTACTTTGGCCTGCATATCTCTCAATGCAGCTGCCTCCTCTTCCATTTCCTTGAGACGCCTCTTCATGTCCTCTAATTCCTGTACAGTTCCAAGTCTTTTGAGCCAAAACAAAAACCAACATATTGTAAATTCTAGACCAAAAGCCAACCTGAAAAATAATGCAAATGAAAAAGAACAATTCAAAATGAAGAGTGTTTTACAATTGATAAAGTGCACGGCCGTATAGCGATCATTACATATAAATTACTGCCAAAAGAGTTCAACCGAAAAGGTGAACACAACCCCAGCACTGTCCACCAGTGGAGAACATATAATAACAAATTAATGGTTGCATTTCTATCTCTATCATTGTTTTTTTCCCTTAGGGTAATGCACTTGAAGTGAAGCAACATAATGATTCTCAATATCATACTCCAGAATGTGGTGATTTGCAGACGTAGGTCAGAATTTATTAGGTCATACTTCGTAGTCAGTCAATATTGGCCTTGTTCTAATGTTCTACATTGGAAAGTTGGAATGCCCAGCCTTCAGGACTTCCTCCAACCTCCAACCTCTAATGTAACAAGCAGGTCAAAAGCGAGAACTCTTCATAGAACGCAAGTTTATCCGCAACTTGGCACATGTTGGTAACCTCATCTAATATGTGTAATTAAAATATATAATAAAGAGCCCCAACAGAAAAGAGTGGTGTTCATGAACAGCAAATGAAAGGACTCCACTTGTGTCTGTATTAAAATTGTAAACAATGTATTCTAGGTAGCAGTACATCAAAAGTAATCAGCCTCATGGATTTATGATTACAAAATATGTGAAAAACAAATCCAAAGATAAAGAATTCGGGCTAACCTTGGAGGCTGTGTCTTCACCAATTCCATCTTCATCTTTGCCTACCCTGCCATATGGATTTCCTTCAAGATCTGTTTCCATATCTCCTTCTACATCTTCAGGAATATCTCCGCCATAAACTTCATGCTCCTCTTCCATAACGCAAATTTAACGGCAGCTTACTCTGCTTAGTACATCCATAAAATACAAATAAGACAATACCCGGAGAAACAATAATCTCTCTCTTTTCCCTCTGTTTGTACAATGTTTCACGATGGTGCGGTTCCCACCCATGTGGTGGCTGATAAGCTAGCATGTTAAGATTGAAACGTTAGATCTACAGGGGAATAAAACACATGCTAGAATTGAATCAATCTAAGTGATAATCTTGCTCTGAGGAAAAAGTTACAAAAAAAAACACAAGGAATAACATTGTAGGGAAATACTCAAGGAGGTTTTTTTATGACTCCTTTGTGCCCTAGCTTTCTGATGCCCTACGCTGGGTACAAAGCTCAATATCCTTCCCCTTTCCACTCTGATTGGTAGCATGGATGCTAACATAGCCACTTACTGTCGTGATGATAGAAAGATCTTTTCATTAGATATTAAAAAGTCTGTAAAATAATGCGCTACATTGAACAGTTGCTACACTAGAGCTGGATGAGGAACCAAAAAGACTGTAAAAATAACTAGATCTGAATTCATTTCTTTCCTTGACTTGATCAGTGAAACACTCGGAGTTATGTTTACATCTAAAAAACATAAATTCTTGCACAACGACCATTAACCTTAAAAACTCACGAGAGCACGACACAAACAATCAGCCAAAATTAAAGCATATGAGGTTCATATTATATACCCATGGAGAAGAGGGTTTATCTATGTATAATTCATCAGCAGTGCAACAAAAGATGAATAACCAAGATCCGGCATCATCATCCCGTGAAAGGGTTCATTGTTTTCCCAACCATTGGTATTTCACCTCTCCACCGATATCTTTTATTTGAAT
>JBBBWG010028301.1:0-58704 GCA_037176905.1 Azolla pinnata
TTGCTTGCTAGTCTTGAAAAGTATCAATACATTTTAGATGAACAGCATAGTCAAGGAGGTATTGAAGAATGAGTTCACTCTACCAAATCGGTTCAGAATTAGCTAAAATCCTTAATAGTATCGACGACGAAACCGGGGAAATTCCTGCGATTGATGAGAGCCTGTTAGAGGGGCTAGAGCAGGAGCGGAAAACGAAAGTAAGCAACTATTTTCGTTTTATTGCAACGCTCGAAATGGAGGAGAAGGAAGCTAAACGGATGGCTGACTTCTATGCAAAAAAGCGGCAGGTTCGGGCCAATATGATTGATCGACTTCGCAAAAATCTTATTGAACATATGAGCCTGACTGCTACGGATTGCATTGATTTGGACGATGGCCGGAAAGTCAAGCTAGTAGGAAATGGCGGTTTGTGTCCTGTCTGGGTTGATGAGGAAATTCAACCAGAGTCTTTGCCGGTTCAATACACTTCGATTCGCTATGTGATCGACAAAGAAAAAATTCGCAAGGCACTTGAAGCGGGCGAAGATATGCAGCACGCAAAACTTCTGCCTAGGGGAATGCGACTCAAAATAAGCTAAGGGAATTAGACTCGCTATGCTAACTCAAACTGAAGCAATTTACCGGGGCTTGCGATTGTTCGTGAATCCCGGTTCCATTGTCGAATTACGTTGCCTACAGGTAAATGGAAGTGAAAACTATGCAGGTTGGTACGAAGGATCGGAGGAAGGATTGCGGGCAATGGCTGCCCAAGCGGTTAAATATAATAACATATGTCGATCTGTTCATTTTACTCCAAACCCGTTAAAATCTACACCAAATAACGCTCCACTGAATGAGTTCAAAAGACGTTCCACTGGGCAGACTGCGGATGATTCTATCATTGAATCCCGCAAATGGCTATTGATCGATTCTGACCCGTTTCGCGTATCTCCAGACGGTGAAATCCTTGATAGTTCCATGCCAGTTACAGACGCGGAAAGCGATGCTGCTTACCGGGTAATCGAGAGCGTTCGTGCGGTTCTGGAGGTGAGCTTTGGCTTTGGTGGTGCTATTGTCGCTTCTAGCGGAAATGGCTGGCATCTGTGCTATCCAATCGACTTGCCTAACGATGATACGTCGAAACAGATGCACAAGGACTTTCTGAAGGGATTGCATAAGCGATATTCGACTAGTCAAGCCGAAATTGATGTTCGGAACTACAACGCTTCTCGAATCTGGAAAGTGTACCATACCAAGGCTAGAAAGGGTGTTGAAGAGGGATTGCGTAGACATCGGCTGTCGGGGATTGTCGATCTGTTGGCGGAGCGGGATAGTGCTGATAGCCATCGACAAAAGAACAATGAAAGGCTGAAGGCGGTCCTTGCAAGGTGGGCAGAACAGGACAAATTCGAGGCGAAAGATAGTGGTGTTGTAGCCCCAATGGATTCGAGTAATCCATATGTCAAGAAAGCCATTGAAGGGGAATTAAACGATCTTCGCAATGCTCCCATGCACGGTCGGAATCATCAATTAAATCAGTCTGCTTTTTCCATTGGTACGTTAGTTGGGGCTGGGCTGGCTAGTCGGGAAGAGATGGAAGCGGCGTTGTATTCTATCGGTGTTTCCATTGGATTAGAGGTTCATGAAATAGGCCCAACGATTAGGAGCGGGATGGAAGCGGGGATGAAAAGCCCCCGCAAAATTCCAGATAGCCAAATCAAGGCAAATCCTGCTCCTGTGGCGGTTGCCAGTCCAGCTACCCAAGGTCTAGAGAAGAAAGAACGTAAGCTGCCTACTAGCCCTAGCGAAGTAGCTACCATTGCTGATTTGAAAGCGGCTGGGGCTAAACAACGATGGCTTTGGCCTGGGTGGATTCAGATAGGGGTTCCCAATATCCTGGCGGCAAATGGTGGGGTTGGAAAGTCTCGATTGGTGATGGATCTTGCTAGGCGAATTCGACATCAATTACCGTGGCCGGATGGCCAACCAATGGAACTGCCAGCGGATAGCCAAATTCTAGTCATGATGAGCGATAATGCCCACGATGAATTGGTGACGGGAGCGGAGAAATTTGGGGTAGAAGATACGATCCGTTTGAATGCTCATCCTGACGACCCATTCGGAGGCACGACATTTGACGAGGCTATGGACTACGCGGAATTTGAAAAGCGGATTGAACTTATCAAACCCTGTCTAGTTGTGATTGATACAGTCGGGGGAAGTACCGATGCTAATTTGTGTGTGCAGGAGCAAGCCAAGCAATACTTCGTTCCATTACAACAAATAGCTAGACGGCATTCGGTTCCGATCCTATGTCTAGCACACCTTTCCTCAAATGGCTCAGTCTATGGGAAGCGTTCAAGCGAGCGGGTTAGAACGCAGATTCATATGTCTGCCCCTGATCCTGAACAGGTAGATAGACGTAGACTTTGGGTAGAAAAATCGAATAGCAAGAAGCCGGAAGTGTTAGGCGTGACTATGTTCGACGACAGAAATGAATATGATACTTCTCCCCCGATTAATCCAGAGAATGTAGACGCCGGGTTTAGCAGACCGCGAAAGCCTAAAGCTAGTCCAAAGTTGGATGCGTGTAAGGCTTGGCTATCGGATCTTCTCGCATCGATGCCCCGCAAGATTTCGGACTTGATTAGCCTTGCGGAAAATCATCCAGAGAAATTTGCACCTGCCCAGCTATATAAGGCAATGGATGCAATCGAGGTGGAACGGTACGAGGAAGGCGGACGAAAGTGGGTTCGTGGCAAAGACTTTGTGGACCCTGAATTTAACATCGAATAAACATATAAGGAATGATTTATGCGTTTTACTTGTGAACGAAAGAAGATCTTCGAGGCGTTTTCCCTAGCTTCTTCGGCAATTACGAAATCTAGTATCAATCCGATCATGCAATCGGTAAGGGTGACTACCCAAGAGCAATCGATTGTAATTGCTGCGACGAATCAAGAAGCAACGATTGAAACAACGGTTTCAGAACTGGACATCGAACGCAGTGGGCAAGCTTGTTGGCCATGTGCGATGCTCGTGAATGTACTGCGAGAATCGACCTCCGAAAGTGTCCGGTTTTCTCAGGATGGCGATATTCTGCGGGTGGCAACCGATACGGCAGAATATGTGATTCCTACGCACGATCCTGCTGGGTTTCCAATCATTGTTAGCAATATCGAAGAGGAGCCAATTACCCTTGGGAAGGGCTTGCTTCAACAGTCTATCCATCGCTGTGAACCTGCAATTAGTACGGTTGAAGGCAAATACGCGATGACAGGAATGCTATTTGACCTGACTAACGAACGGCTATCGATTGCAGCAACGGACGGGAAGCGGCTTGCGGTCTGTACGCTCGGAGTTACCGCAAAGAAGCCTATAGCCGCTATTGTGCCCCTTAAATCGGTCAAGGTAGCTGAACGCCTTATGGACGCTTCGGATGAGTCTAGCGTGACCGTGTGCCTTAATAAACGCTATGCTAGTTTTCAATGCGGGTCTAGCAAAATCACCACGCTGTTGATTGAAGGTATTTTTGCACCATACAATTCCATTTTGAGAAAGAAGCATACATCGGCGGTGGATTTTATCGCGGGCGACTGGCTCCAATTAGTTCGGCAGGCGGTGATTACTTCGGATGCGGAATCTAAGCGGATCGATATTACGCTCGAAAATAATACGGTCCAAATGGAAGCACAAGGAGCGGAAACGGGAAGATCCAAGATCAAAGGCAAAGTTGAATATCAAATACCCAAAATGGAAATTTCGCTGTATGCCGACTATCTGAAGGATCTATTCTCCTCGCTACCAGCGAGCGAGCCTGTCAAGGCTTGTTTTGGTGGACCCGATAAGCCTGTTCAATTTCAGTTGGTTGACGGATTTATCCATCTGATTGTCCCTATGGTGAAGTGACAGCATGGCAAAAATAATGCTTGGAAAAAATGTGAATATCGATGATTGGATACGGGAACAACAAGCGAAAGGGCTGATTGACGACGAAAAAACAGTGACAGTAAACACCGAGATTTTGCAGGAAAACAAGCCCGAACCGGTGGTTGATATGCCAACAAAAAAGAAGAAAAAGACTAAGCCAATTGTGAACAAACCGACTTGCAAAACGTCTATCATGTTGCGGATAGACGGTTTGCGGTTGGTGTCTGAGGCGAACACTTCGGATCATTGGGCAGTAAAACATAGACGGGTGAAGAAAGTCAAGGAGACTGTAGAAAGCTTTCTGCCCAAGGTGGAATTGAGCTTGCCTGTGCGGGTGACATTAACCCGATATGGACGCAAGTTGCTAGATGAGCACGACAACTTGCCCCATGCGTTCAAACAAGTTGTGGACTCAATAGCGGCTTGGGTTGGCTATGCCGATGATAACCCAGGCTATGAATGGATATACCTGCAAAGTGCGGGTAAACGTAAGGGATGCGATATTCTAATAGAGGAGGTTTAGAGATGACGCGGGAAGAATTTTACTTGCTGACTTCAGACGATGCGTTTGAAATGCTTGATGATCTTGAAAAGGAAAAGTTTAGTTTAGAACGAATACTAAAAATTGCTAGCTCGGGAGCAGAAACGAGAGAACGTCATATAGAGGAACTCAACAAAAAGATTAAGGTTCTCGAAAAGGCCAACGATTGTACTTGCCAATCTAATAAACAGTTGAACGAAGAAAACAAAAGGCTGAAAGATCTTATTAGCCCAGTTGCTCATTTGGACCGCGTCGTATTTCCTGATCGGCAATCCATGATGGATGCCATGCAACAAACAGCCAAGGAATTGGAAGAAGCCCGTATGGATCTTTTGGCTAAAGATGATGAGCTAGTTTCCACAAGGATTGATCTGGCAGAGGCGAAAAAAGCCAAAGATAATTTGTTTAAAGAAGTCCATCGGCATTGTGAAATTAAAGATCAAATGGAAGAGGATTTGGGCCTGTTGAAAGATGTGGTCAAGCTACTTGTAAAGGAGTGGAAAAGCCGTGAGTAAGGAAAAGGAAATTGAGGAACTAAAGCAACAGATCGAAGAGCTTAGGCAACGGACAGCATACTATGAAAATAGGGCGGCTGAATTGCGATGGGAGATTGAAGATCTAGAGTGCAAGTATTGGGATCTAGAGGATCTTACAAAGGAGCCTGATAATGTCACAGTGGATAGAGATTGAATTCATTCCAGAAGAATTCGAGGGGTTGGTATGGGTAGCGACTCTGTCAAGTGCTGAGCCTATTCTGTGTGAAACGTGGGTTGGCTCGAAAAATAAAAAAAGACATTTTGATCGGTACGCACTTCAACAGGTTTATTGTGGCTTTTTGGATGATGTGACTCATTTCCATGAAATGATTACGCCAAGACCTTTGGGAAAATAGGAGAGATTAGCCATGATAGTTATTGATGGTTTCTGCGATTGGTTTTTTGCTGTAGCTATAGGATTGTTTGCTATTGTGGGCATTTTATCTAGTATTTCGTTTGTAGTTGATTCGCCGGATACAAGAGGCATTAAATAAAAAGGAATAGCTTATGTTCGCTAGTGGATTGTTTGGGCAGTATATCCCGCATGTAAGGACGCGAAAGAGAAAGAAAAAAACTGTGCGGACTCAGTATCGACGGGAGCCGTGGGAGGATGCCACGGAACCTGTTCTATACCATCCTGGGGTTTCTTTGTTCTCAGGAACAGGACCAGCGAAGGTTAAACCGGGACCGGATAAGGTAGCGGTTCTAGCCGCACGACATGCGAACAAAGAAGCCCTTTGGAATCCTGACGATGTGCCTGGGGATGTGCCTATCCCGCCAATTGACCATGCTTTCAATCAGATGCTTTTGCATCATTTTATTTCAGGGGTTGAGGAAATTCACGCGACGAAATGGCGTGCTCATCCTTGGGATAAGGACATCAAAAAGCATGTGCATTTAGGCTATTTTCGGTATCAGGAAGAAGCGGTTTTAGCCGTGGTTAAATGGCGGAAACGCAAACAATTAGAGAATGGAGAAGAAGAAATTGAGAATGATAATTGGTAGCGAACTAACACATATTAGGATATGCACATATGAGAAACCTTGGATTAATTGGCCGTCTGTTGGGAATCAACCAGACTGCTACTCCGAATAGCCGATTGGATAGGGTGATCGCTCAGACCCAAAGCGGGTTTAGCCGTGACCCTGACCCTATGCGACAGCTACAGCAGTCGTTGCCGTTTGCTGATGAGGTTGGGGCCGCTATTCCCGCTCCGAACGGGCTTACGCTGTTCTCGACGCGGTTGGCGAATCCCGACATCGCTGCCCCGTTTAATGTGTGGGTTCAGTTTACATCGACGTGGACGCACAGGGCTTATTTTGAGGAAAACGCCCAAGCCCTTGGGCAGGAGCGGAAAGAGATCAAAGGTTCTTTATATGTTGAGTTTATCGACGGTGCGATGGTCCGGTATGACAATGTTCCTGCGATGGATTGGCAAGACTTTTTTTCCGCCCCATCGCACGGTAAGTATCTCTATAATTTTGTGATTCGCAATCCAAAGCCGTGGTCAAAACCTTATGCTCTCCTGCGGGAAGCAACTCGGCCTGTTACGAAAGAATTGCTGGATAAATACGGGTAATACGGCTTACGCTTACTTCAAGCATAAGTCATTCTACATATGTAAAGGTGCTTATATGGCTGGTAAGAAATCGACTGCGAAGACTGCGACCAAAGAGAAGCCCAAGGCGGCCTCGACTGAGAAAAAGAAAGTAGGCCGACCGAAGAAATCCTAATCCATCTAGGCTATCAGTTGAGTAAAATTGACTGGTAGCCTTTATCCATTTCTGGAAACCAAATGCAAATTATCAACGGAGACTGCCGGGACGCTATGCGGGAGATGGACGCCAATTCCATTTCGTCGATTGTGACCGATCCACCTTACGGGCTAAAGTTCATGGGGAAGGGCTGGGATCATTCGGTGCCTGGGGTTGAGTTTTGGCAAGAAGCTTTGCGAGTGGCGAAACCCGGTTGTCATTTATTGGCGTTTGGCGGAACCCGTACTTTCCATCGGTTGATGGTGGCTATTGAGGATGCTGGGTGGGAAATTAGGGATTGTTTGTCTTGGGTATATGGAAGCGGGTTTCCAAAAAGTCATGATATAAGCAAGGCTATTGATAAAGAAGCGGGGGCAGAAAGAAAGAAGCGATGGAAGTCAGTTACAAAGAATAGCAGCGTCGGAACATTGGAGCCAAGACCTTGGCTTGATAAAGCACGCGAAGACGGAGGGATTTTGGTCGATGGCGAAGAACCCGTAACTGACGCCGCCAAACAGTGGCAAGGTTATGGGACTGCCTTAAAGCCAAGCTTTGAACCAATCATCCTTGCTCGAAAGCCATTAACCGGAACCGTTGCGGGGAATGTTCTGGAATGGGGAACGGGTGGGTTGAATATCGATGGGAGTAGGGTTGAACTTGACGATGATGCAAAATCAAAACTAGGAAAAGCGAAACAAAGAACAAATAAACCTGCGGGTACTCTGCATCACAATTACGACTCCAATGAAAGTAGAATTACTTTAAGCAAGGAAATTGATACTTTTAAGGAAAATGGCCGATGGCCTGCTAACTTCATTCACGATGGCAGCGAAGAGGTAACGGACTTGCTTGGCAATGCGGCGAGGTTCTTTTATTGTGCCAAAGCAAGCCCTTCAGAACGCGGTGAACTAAATAACCATCCAACAGTAAAGCCGCTTGCGTTGATGCGTTATTTAATCAAGCTTGTAACGCCCCCAAGCGGAATCGTCTTGGACCCATTCGCGGGCAGTGGATCAACTTTAGTGGCCGCTTCCCAATTGGGATTTGATGCCATCGGAGTCGAACTGGAGAAAGTCCATTGCGAAATCATTGAACGTCGATTGAAGGAATTACGAGGCGTTTTTGCGGAATAACATATCAATAAAATGCCATATCTTTACTTGGAGGGTGTCCGGTGGGCAAACCGTCGAATACTGGAGACAATATGAAAATCAAAGATCGGATCAAAGAATTCAAGCGGGTCAAATCGTCTGAGCTTGCAGCAAATCCACTGAACTGGCGGACCCATCCCGACCATCAGCGAAAAGCATTCCGTGGGATTCTAGATGAAATTGGCATTGCTGGGGCTGTAGTGGCTTACCAGACTTCCCAAGGGTTAAGACTGATCGATGGTCATCTTAGGAAGGAGGAATACGGGAAAGATACTCCTATTCCTGTTCTGATTCTGGATGTCACCGAAGAGGAGGCGAATAAGCTACTGGCTACGTTCGATCCTATCTCGGATATGGCTGGGATGAACAACGAAGCTTTGAATAGTCTGCTCGAATCGGTGGCGTTCAATAGCGACGATGTGAACCTTCTTTTGGATAGTCTCAAGAAGACGGAATTGCCGTTAGAAGCCCAAGAGTCTAGTACGGAAGAGGTGGACGTAGACGGGTTTGATATGGAACATAAATGCCCCCGATGTGGATTTGAATTCAATGAATAAGCCAGACTGTGCTTGGATGCTTTCAGACCTTGATTCTATTCCCAAGAATGGGGTCAAGGTTATGTCTACTTTCGCTTGTGGTGGCGGTTCTTCGATGGGCTATAAGCGGGCCGGTTGTGAGATTGTCGCAGCCAACGATATAGACCCGGAAATGGCTTTCCACTACAAGCGGAACTTGAATCCTCCACTGTATTATTTATGTCCTATCGGTGAACTGGCTAATCAGAACCTTGCCCCTAGTTTATTTCAGCTAGACATCTTGGATGGTTCACCTCCTTGCAGCACTTTTAGCATGGCAGGAAGCCGGGAAGATTCGTGGGGCAAAGATAAGCATTTCCGAGAAGGGCAAGCCAAGCAAGTTCTAAGCGATTTATTCTTTGACTATCTTGACCTAGTTGAAAAGCTACGTCCCAAGGTGGCTATTGCTGAGAACGTCAAGGGGATGATTTTAGGGAATGCTAAAGGCTATACCAAGCTAGTCATGCAACGATTCAAAGATATCGGGTATCGTCCTCAGTTGTTTCTTGTGAACGCGGCTGATTGCGGAGTTCCGCAACGTCGGGAACGGGTTTTCTTCTGTGCTTTGCGTGATGACATTAAAGCCCCTGAATTGATCCTAAAGCCGAAGCATCGGTGGATAAGTGCAGGTGAAGCTACGGCAGATTTGCAAACTTTGACCAAAGAAGAAATGGCTGATTCGTCAATGACCGCACAAGAAACGACTCTTTGGAGAATGACTAGGAAAGGTGATTCTTTTCAAAACGCATGCAAAAAACTTACTGGCAAATCTTCTTGTTTTTCTAGAGTTCGTGCAGATGATAAGTTGCCTGTATCTACCTTAACTGCTAACGATAACGACATGAAACATTGGAACGAAGAGAGACGATTGACGTTTCGGGAATGGAAGCGGCTGGGATCATTTCCGGATGATTATTTTGCAAAGACTGACAAGATTGGTAAATACATGATTGGGATGAGTGTTCCACCCAAGATGACAGAGCAGGTGGCCAAAGCCGTTATAGAACAATGGCTTTCTTAAATAGGGGTTTGTATGGGTACGCCAGTTGTATTTGGTGAAGACTACATTATGGAGCGGATTTATAGCGATATTCGAGCGGGGTTATCTCTGGAATGTGCTGCCCAACGGGCTGGGGTAGTTCCTGCGACCCTACAGAATTGGATTCGACGGGGGAAGCGAGGCGATGAACTATACGTTACTTTTTATCAAGAATCCCGCAAGGCTTTAGCAGACGCACAAGCTTTGTACGTGGCTCGAATCAACCTCGCTTCCAAAGATGATTGGAAAGCGGCTGCGTGGATGCTCGAAAGAATGTGGCCTGAGACGTACGGCGATAATAAAAAGGAATTACGAGAGGCCCTTAAACTGTTAAAGCAACTTCAACGTGAAAATATCAAAACTCCTATCGCAAGCCAAGAGGCTCTCCCTGCTCCAAAACCAGATGATTCCAGCGGAGAATCTACAATCAAGCTGGAAGCCATTTCCGGGGGCACAGACGCAAGCCCTCAATTGCCCGGCAGATGAGCTTTTCTACGGTGGTTCTGCTGGCTCTTCCAAAACTGCTTTGGTGGTCGGTGCCTCTCTCACACGTCATCAACGGAGCTTGATTCTTCGGCGTGAGTCTACGCACTTATCTGAAGTTGTAGAACAGCTAAAACGCTTCGCTCCAGAGAATAGCCATTGGCGTTCCATCGGTGCTTATGGTGGTTCGATGACGACCGCCGATAGCCGGGTCATTGAATGCAAGGGGTGTAAAGATGAGTCTGATAAAGAAGATTTCAAAGGTCGTCCGCACGACCTCAAAGCCTTCGACGAACTAGCCGACTTTTTAGAATCACAGTATCTTTTTATCAATGGATGGAATCGTTCCAGCGATCCTTATCAACGCTGCCGGGTTATTGGGACCGGGAATCCACCGACACGCGGTTCGGGGGATTGGGTGGTGCGACGGTGGGCCGCTTGGGTTGATCCTACGCGGGGCAAGATAGCTGCACCAGGTGAACTGAAATGGTTTTCCACTATCGAAGGGAAGGAGCGTGAATTTGAGAACGGTAATCCCTTCGAGTGGAAAGGCTACACAATTCGTCCACAAAGCCGGACATTCATTCCCGGTAAATTGCGTGATAATCCCATCTTGATGGCTACTGACTATGCGAGCCGCTTGGCAAGCTTACCAGATGCCTTGCGTCGTGCGTATATGGACGGCGACTTTGGAGTATGTCTAGTGGATGACCCTTGGCAGGTCATCCCTTCCCAATGGGTAACGGCTGCTCAAAATCGTTGGACGGAGAAGCGACCGGATATACCCCTAAGCGGAGCCGGATTTGATATTGCCTACGGTGGTAGCGATAGCACGGCATTAGTGTTCCGCCACGGCAACTGGATTAGTAATATCCACATGTGGAAGGGCGAGGATACGGATTCAGGTGAAAAGGCAGCCCAACTTACATTGCCTCTTTTGTTGGGTAGCCAAGCTCCTGTCAATATCGATGTGATCGGTTATGGTTCGGCGGCTTATGAAGCCCTCAAGCGAAAGAACGTCAACGTCAAACCGATCAACTTCGGAGCCTCGGCGAACAATCAATCGGATCGTAGAAACGTATTGGCATTCTCTAATATGAGAGCGTTGTGCTATTGGTGTCTGCGGGATATGTTAGACCCGGATCTGGGGGAGAATCTGGCTCTACCTCCAGACCCGGAACTATTCGCGGAACTGGTTGCTCCTCGGTTTGAATTGCGAGGGGGAAGGCTGTATATTAGGCCGAAAGATGAGATCAAAGAAGCCTTGGGACGTTCACCCGACAGAGCGGACGCTGTGGCATTGGCTTGCTATAGTCCGCCGAAAGTGCCGTTTGCGGTGTTGAATATGTAGAAAGATTATTTTTAAATAATTTAAAAGATTATGTTGACAACCAAGGGGAAGGGGCTTATATTAGTAGTATAGAAATGAACGAACGGTAAACAAAAAGGAACTTAAGATGAAGACGATCGTAAACCTCACCCCTCACGCACTGAATATCCATTCTCATGGCACGGTACTCACCGTACCACCAAGCGGAATGGTGGCGAGAGTATCTCAGGCATCCGAACTACACTCTGGGTTCACCAAGATTCTTGGAATCGAGGTGAGTAAAGTAAAATATGGCAATCTAGTCGGGCTACCCGATGTCATCGACCCTGACACAGCATACGTAGTATCTGGCATGGTACTGGATTGCCTGGCCAGGCAATATGACGGCCAGGAATACAATTTATTCTTTAAGCCCGGAGATGCGGTCCGGGACGAAAATGGAGTAATTGTTGGATGTAGGGGTCTGGCATACTAGCCAGACCGTTAGACTGTTTGAGCCAGAGATACGCTTCTAGCTCAAACAGATAAATTTATTTTAAAAAACTTCTCAAGATTCAGTTGACGTACGGTATTTAATCCCTATATTGATAGTACAGGGCTGGTTAATCAAAAGGAGTGTTTAAGATGGAAATCAAAGACAATGGAATCAAGCCAATGTATCTTAAGGAAATCCAAAAGTATGTGGCAAAGTTGGCCCCGCTTTCGGAGCAAGAGGCGAAAGATTTGGACTACAGGATTTACAAAGACTTTTTTCGGATGCGACCTCCATACAAAGATTTTCTTGCGGGTGCGGTTGCCCGATGCGGCAAAGGATTGCCAACTTTCTGGCTTGAATCGCATTGTCGGTACGTTGTCCGGTTGGCGGAGTTGATCGGCTGTAGATGATCGACTCGAAAGCCCAGGGGATTAACCTGGGCTTTATTTTGAAAAATCTTTTAAAATTTAGTTGACGACTGTTGGTTTATTCTTTATATTGATAGTACAGAGTTGGTTGGTTAATCAAAAAGGAGCTTTATCATGGCTGACGCAATTTGTACGATTGACATCTCGGACGTGGCCAAAGCGGGTTCGGTTTCCGAAGCCATATTGGCTTGGGCCAAAGAATCCGACTCGGTGGCTTCCGGTGTGGTTGGCTCTTCATTTTCCACGTCCGGTCCTGGCAATGGCTGGACAATCGAACACACTCCCAGCAATTACGCAGTTCGTGCCCTCTCTGAGGGGGCGACCGCTTATGTCAATGAGGTGAATGGCCGTGTGTTGGAGTCCTTCCACCCAACCGAGGTGGACGACGAAGAGAGGGAGATCATGACCGACTGCCAAGGTTGCGAGTATGTGCAGGGCGAGTGGTCAGAGCTTTCGATGGTTCGTCTGGAGTGTCCAGACGAAGAGGATGCGATTGCCAATCCGGCGGCATTCGCCCAAATGCTTCAGGGCGTGATTGACTATCATGCACCATGTAGCGATCTGGCTGCATGGAAGAAATTGGCAATCGCCATTATGGAGTGTGCCGACCAGATCGCGGATCTGGTCGAAGAGATGGACTAGATCCTAGCGTTTAGCTAGGATCAATTGGAAATCTTGGTATCCCCTATCCTGTGCTAATATGGCATGGGATAGGGGATTTTTTGTTTTTGAAAAGGAGTGTTATGAACGTAAATGTATGGCATCCGATGAGCGAAAAGCCGGATATGGTCCGAGATTTTACCGTGCTTTTCCGGTTAAAGTTCTGCTCAAAAATTAAGGTAGTATCGCAGGAATCGTGGTCTCCGCGTCTATATCCTGAGCGAAATTGGGATCAAATATGGGGCGAGTGCGTGAGTCTAGAGCATGATAGCAACGTGGGCGTAATGTGGGCCTATTCCGATGACCTGAAGGCGATAGCCGAAGAGAGGATGGGTGAAAAATGCTAGGCGATGTTGACATTATTGCGGCTGGCTTGGCCAAGCTAGACGAACTAGACGCCAAGGGGCAAAATGAGTCGAATGAAGCGGATGCGATCCGCGATTCTTTGGACGCTCCTTGGCACAGATTGTCTAGGGAGGAGCAAGAGTTTTTTAGAAAAATACAGATAAAAAATGAGCAAGAGTGTTGACGAATTACGAAAAGTAAAGGAGCTTAGGCTATGAACCCTTTCAACCTAACGGATAGGCAGTTTCAAATCTTCAATTCCTGGCGTGATTTCGGATATGGGATTATGTTTAGCTTGGAGAAAGCCAGAGACAATGACGGCCCATCCTGTTGGGAAGGAGTCAGCTCGGACTACGCAGAGAGGATTCTTCGGAGCAGAGAAAACTATCAGAAGTATTTTGGTTATCACGAATGGCAATCATTTAGGGTTGAATTAACGGAAATAGTATAGGAGTCAAAAGGATGAAAGATTTTTTTGTGATCGAAGGTGTTGACGGATCAGGAAAAACCACGCTGGCCAAGCGGTTAGCGTCGTGGCTATCCAGTCAGGGAATTCCCAATGAATTGGTGCATAACCCAAGCTCTACCCAACTCGGATTGGAGATTGGAGACCGGCTCAAAAACTTTAATCGGCATTCTGATCTGGTCAAAGCTAGTCTGTTTATGGCCGCTCATTTCGAGCTACTAGACCAATACATTCTGCCTGCATTGGCTAAGGGCAAAATAGTGATATGTGATCGGTATTTGCCGAGCACATTGATATATCAATTTGATGCCATGATACTCAACAAAACACTACCTATCTGGATGCTGGATTGTTGCGACGCTTTGTGCATTGCAACTACCAAAATGCCAAGACCAGAAGCCTATTTCATCCTAAAATGTCGATGGGATGCAATCGCCGGACGCAGGCCAATCCAAGCGATGGATAATCTGGAATATGACGTCGAGAATATGACTCGAATCGCTAATGCGTACTATAACATTAGCACACTTACTGGTTCAAAAGTGTATTCTCTGGATGCCACGGCAACGCCGGATGAAGTGTTTGAGGACGCGAAAAATCGGTTGCGTCTGTTGGTCGGGAGTCGGTAAATAGGGATTAGACTGCCCATGGTAGAGGATACTTTGGGCAGTCGTTTTTAGGGGATAAAAATGAAAGAGCAGATTTTACCTGTTGCCTTGCGTGATAATGAGATTACTGAAGCAGACGTGGAAACTATGCTGAAAATTGCTCTGGACAAAGACACTCCTTTGGGAAGAATCAAAAGAACACCAAAGAGAATACCGGAATCGCTTTGTGTTCCTCCTGACATTATCAACGATTCATCCAATCCACAATCAAACTATTCATCAACAAAAATTGCGGATAAAAAAGGAGTGTGCTAAAATGATGTCTTTTTTCCCAGGCTAGGCAGAATGTTTCGTTATTAAATAAGGTATTTGCAGGGGAGCACAATGAAATTACGGGACGTAAAGACGAAACCGGAGCATGATGGTTTTTTGATTGTTTTCTATAAAAATGGCGGCTATCAAGATTTCGACTACGACTTTTTAGATAAATCATGGTGGGAGTATAACTATGCAAACGACGTGGAAGCCAAGGGATGGTTGTATCTAGATGAGATTTGCAAGCATATTCAGGAGGTGGCAGAATGAGCCTAGTAAACGATTTGGATGTGTTTCGGTTCTGTGCGTCTGCTGTGGAGTACGCAAAGTTGATGGATCATAATTGGGATAAGCCCATGATAGATTACCTCGAAAATGCGATGGCCAATAACCTAGAGCGGCTAACAAACGAGGATTATGTCAAGGCCATTCAATTCAAAAAAGATGTCAAAAACTTGGTGGCCAAGCTTACTCCGAATTAGATGACTCGCTAGTCAGTTAATTGCTTAGGCTTGGCTAATAAACCAGTTAGTTGAGCCTAAGTAAAATGGATTTGTAGTAATACTTTTCAGGAATTCGTAATACCAGAATATGCAGACTGAACCAACAGGAGAAGAAAGTATGGGAAGATGGAAAAATCCGCCTAAAAGCTCTTTGGTTTGTCGTGATCTAAGATGCCGTTGTGCGGTCCACCAATGGGAGGACATGAAAATGGCAAAAGGGGCCGTGCGGAGAATGTGCACGGGTAGACGGGGTTGCAAACTGTGCGGATTGGTGCAGATACGCCAGTCTAATTTGGTCTCTAGCGGTTCTTGGTTGCGTTGGGGTTATTTGCATCCAGACGACTTGCATAAAGATCTTGCAGACATTTCTTATCTGTGGGAATGTGCAGACTGAACTAAACCGTTTAGTTTAGTAACGTGTTGTGACGTAAGACGTTGCATATATGGTAGTTATGGAAACAGAGGTATTTCAGTGCTATCTTAGAATGCAAAGGAGATTGTTAGAATGATAGAGGAGAATCAATCAAATAAGGAAGACCAGTGCCCTTATTGCAAAAAAGTGATCACGTACAAATACGTTCCTTCTTTTTTCATCGGGAAGGAGAATTTTCGGGTAGGTGACTATTGGACTGCTGAGTGTCCATGTTCGGCATCGGCCGTCGGTAAGACAATAGAAGAGGCGGCTGAGGCATGGCTAAATAACGAAGATGTGATTGCCATTGCTAAAGCAGATGAACCCGTACCCGATGTCAAGAATTGCCCTTTCTGCGATTCGGGAATGTATGTCGAAGACTACCCTTGGATACATGGAATCTGGGAGGATGAAGTCATGCACTTCGAAATCAGCTGTCCTAACTGTGGTGCTACCATTAGAGGGGATACTAGCGAACAGGTTGTTAGTGATTGGAACCGTAGAGATGGAGTGAAGAATGATTGACAGTCAAGAAGGATTTGAAGCGTATTGCTCCACGCTCCGGCTATGCCCCTATTGCAAGCGGAAGCCGAGGGTAGTTGTGTCGAAGAAAACCAGAGTATGTGCTGATCAGAGTGATACCGATACTATTACTGATATTGATTGCGAGACATGCGGGATGGACTTGATCGAAGGAAATAAGGTAAGCCATTCCAGCGAGTGTTTCGCGGCTGCTCAGTGGGATTTATATACGGTCTGTGTTTGGGCTAAAATCAATAGAGATAAGATACTTGAAGAGCAAAGCAATGAGTAAGATTCAATTCAAATGTTTAGGTTGCGTCTATTCCCCCGATACTTGGATCGACTACATCCGATGTGCGGGGTGTGGGTTCGCCGTGAGCAATAAAAAAAAGGAGTGAAAAATGCGTGACCATCTACCGAATGAAAAATGTCCAATATGCGAGGCAGACATGTCATGGGGTGTCGAAGGGTACATCGGCAACAAAGGAACCGAATTGATGCGTCGGTATAGCTATGTTTGCTGGAAATGCGGATTTAAGATTGAGGCCGATACTGAGGCGGATCTAGAAGCCAAACTGGATAAAATGAGGAAAAAACATGAGTGACAAAAAAAATAACAGCTTAACCAAGCGGCTGTACCAACAGCGTGACAAGATCAGTCGGATATTGGAGCGGGTGCGTACGTTGTCCGAATGTGATGACCTAGCCTCGGTGATAGATGAGGCTGCATCGGCAGGCTATACGCGTGAGACTCCAGACGTACAGGAAATCTTGGGCGATGCTATCGCTAGTCTGGAGTCTCTATTGGATTGGATCGACTGCGTATTTCATCGGATGGATTGACCAAGGAGAATTGATATGGCGGGAGAATTAGACTTGTTGGAAATTTTGAAAGAAGATGCCAAAAAGAACGATGTCATGACACTGGATAGATTGCTTGGGCAAGCTGGATACCGGCTGGAGACCGCCTGGATACGCGATGACTATTACAATGATATAGTCAATATATTGGATAGCCTAAAAAAGCACGGATGGATAGCGATTGGCAGACCACTGGTGATGGGCAGATGTTCGGTGGCTCTGGTGGGCAGGCTTGTTCCGAAGGAGAAACAATGATAGATAAGCTTACGTCAGAAGATCTGCAAGGGCTTGGCAGGATGATCGATACAGTTTGGGTCGGTGAATCAAGCTGGGAACATTATTACGACACTGTGAACATCATGGGGCGTGGCGGCTGGACCTTGATTACTAGCCCTGTTCAGATCCAAGATACCATCGTAGCTTTGCTAATCCGACCTCAGAAAGATGAGGATGTGTGACTATTTGTTAAATTCTTTAAAAGATATGTTGACGCCATGAGGCTGGTCCCTTATATTGATTACACAGGGCTGATGAACGGTGACTAACTAAAAGGAATTCTGAAATGAACGCTATCAATGTCAAGTCCGAATGCGAAGTGGTTTACTATGGTTCGGTTTGCGATCAATGCTACTACGCTGTGCGGATTATCGGACGAACTGCCCACATTCAGAACATTCACATCGACGACAATTTCGACTGGACATTCGAGACCGTCTATAAGACCAGCAAAGAATCCCTGGTTGCTCCTATGGTCGAATTCTTGAATGGGAACCTCAATCAAGAGCGGATGAATTCGGTAGTCGAAGATCACCTGAAATCTACCTTTGATTGGTTCATGGTCAAGGTAAACGAAGATCGACGCAAGCAAGAGCGGGAAGAGATGTTGAAGAAGTTTTTTGGTCGATAACACATTCTAACGGGTGCCATCACATCGGTGGCATCCTACCTTTCAAATGGAGTTTTGAATATGACCTTTTCAGATTACTTAGCCAAAGTCACAGAGTATCTGATTTCTCTTCGCGGTCCCAACTTTCAGTTCCCAGATTGGTTTGAAACCGATGTAGAGACATACTATATGTCTGGTTTGATCGTGGAGCGAGCCGCCGTTCGTATTCTAGTTGACATGGAATAACATTAAATCAAAAGGAGTTTTGAATATGCGAATTGAAGTGAACATTCCTAACCCTAGTTTTCAGTGCAAACGGCCAATCTCCTCGCCTGAGCTTACCATCCTTTGCGAGATGGTTCAGGATCAACTAGACGAATTGTTCCCGGATTACGCTTTCAGCGTTCGTATAGCGAACTATTTGACACTTCCTCGGTTTATCACGCCATTTACAGAATACACCAGAGAGCAGCTACTATCGCTGTACTGTGAATGCCTAAGTGAGTGGATGCAATTAGTAAGCTAGGAACCATATAGCCTCTAGATCGATTCTGGAGGCTTTCTTTATTGGAGGTGAATAGGATGGCAAGAGTATTGGTAATGCAAGCAACCGCGTTTGAGACTCTGCTCAATCGTGGTTTGTTTGGTCGGATAGGATGGCAGATTTCGGTGGACATGCCCAAGGACAAAGAATTTCCCCAGATGACCATATGGGACATCGACAAGTGCATATTAGAGGATCAGCCCGTAACGCCGGAATATCTTGGGGAACTGGTGTCCTGGGCCTATCGAAGCGATATAGCGGAAATGATCGGCTACAGGAAGCTCGAATTGATGGTACGAGGATTGATTGCAGAATCGCAGATCGGTAGGCAAAGGAGCAAGGCAAATGTCTGATTGTGGCGGTAAATGCCATGTGGAAAATACCTGTTGAACAGGTATTTATCCCTACAGACTAGTGGTTGCCATAATGTAGTAAATGGAATGATTCGCTTATTTCATGGCACAAAAGAGTTAATTATCACCTAGTTAACTATCACTTCCTTGGCGTGTGATAATTACAGTTATTAATTAACTTTATACACTAGTTATCGTCGTATAAATAAGCGAATGTTGGTGCTTGCAAAATAGTTTGCAAAAATTGGCTTGTTTTGCCCTCAGATTTCGCATGATTTCTGGGGGCATTTTCGTCTTGGTCTCAGCAAACTTCCCAGGGGCAGAGTGTGTTCGCGTGCTTAGTAATAATTATGATTTATATTATTAGTAACTATTAAGTAAGGAAAAGGAGCAAGGGAAATGGAAATGAACGAGATGGAAACGAAGTGGGTGCATATCGTCAGCGAGCTATTGCACGAGGCAGCGTTTAAGGTTTACCGGATAAGCAGGACTTACACCGGAATCCAAATCTATATCTCCCATCAGTTCTGGATAAACTTCCATAGGTTCGACGACCCGGCTAAGGCTTGGCTAGGCATTGCATTCCCTGGGAAGATAACCAGCGTCAATAGCGGTAGTCCTGTTGAAGATCTACGGGATTGGATATGGCGGGAGTCTTATCTATTGGTTAGGAAGTATATCGTGCTTCCCCATAGATTGGATCTAAGAATTCAGGTGGAGCTTAGGCGGGATAATATAGACCCCTTTCCACCCAAGATTGAACTGAGAATCGATGTCTACGGGACAACCTCTTCTAACCCAGAATGGGAGATGGTTTTTTACGATCAACAGTCGATAGCGATGGCTAGGGGTTATATCCTCGGCTACACTCCCGAAGAGGTATTCTGGGAGTATCTGTGCGAACAGAATGAGACACTTGATCGGGAAGTTAACCACGGGGAATTAACATGAATCACCTAGACCACTGCATTCGTTTCTGGGACGACCTGCAACGAACAGTAGTCGAGCATATGGATGCGTACATATGGCTGGACGGTCCGAGCGAGGACCAGGACGTTGGGCAGCATGTTGCCCTGCTAAAGTTCTGGAGCGGCTGCTATGGTCGTTTCCAGTGGCATATCAAGGCCAGCGGGGAATGGTGGCTGACGTTCCAATTTTTGACTAACGCAATGACCAAGATCTACAGCACAAAAATCAGCGGTATTGACTACGACTTTAGCGGGCTAGTCCCATTTATTTTGAGTCAAAAAAAAGCCATGAGAAATAGTAAAAGTTGAGAAGTCAGCTTCCCATTTTTTAGCGGTCGAAAACACGCCCATTTTGGTACCAAAAGCCAATTCTCAAAAATGAGAAAGTTTAGTTGGCTCTAACGGATGTTAGTATAATAGCCGTTTGAATAGAGGCAAAAGTGTAAAGTTAATTAATAACTGTAATTATCAGGCACTAAGGAAACCTGAATTAACTCGTGATAATTAACCCTTTATGAGAGATTCTCATATTCTCAATAATGAGAAAGTAGTATTAGTGCATATGTTAGAATTAGGATGATTTGGGGTGGGGTTTTGGGCAAGAGATTGAACACCTAAAAGGAGTAGATTAGATGAGCATTTCCAGGGGCAGATTTGTAGCGACGTTCTGCAGACCGGGCTGCAAATTCACAGGGGAAAGATGCGAATTTAGGGACAACAATTGGATTGTTTTTATAAACATCAGGGATCGGTCTAGGGTATTGCTGCTTAGTCCCGGAGATATTCACCCAGCATTCGATCGTTTTGAGGATGCCAAAGCTTGGGCTATCGCACGATTAGACGATCTAACAAGAGAGAGAATATGACTAACGAAGAGCAGGCTATATTCCGAAGCATATTGGAGTGTCCTTTCGATGATGCTCCTAAGCTGGTTTATGCAGACTGGCTAGAGGAGTGTGGGAGAACGATCGAGGCGGATAATGTGCGGAGACATTCGGCATATGCAAAGCCAGAGGATTACAGAAGCCCGGAGCGGCAAGAGGACAAGTTTAGATATAAGTGGTTTTATAAGCGTGCGTATCATGGCCCATTCAATTATCAGTTGAATTGCTATGAACAGTTTTTTGAGGAGAATTTTTTAGAGCTATTCCGATCAAACCCCATAACCAAGGTTTACATTTGGGGTAAGTGTAGGTGGAATAGCAGTTGTAAAACTTACTATATTTACTATCAGTTTGGGGAAAAGTTCTTTAACTTTGAACGGGATGAGTTTGAAGATGTTTATGAAGTATTTTCACAGCAGTTGGTGAACTACGGTAGATCTTTGGTGGGGCTATCCAAGCTATATGAGGACGCAGAATGAGCATCTCGAAGGGTAGGTATTTTGCCATGTTCGCCAAGCCAGGACATGGCTTTGACGGAAAAAAGACCAGCTACAAGATTGATTGTTGGCGAGTGTTTATGCATCGAAGAAGTGGTTTCGATTTGTATCTTTTAGAGGGTAGCGATGCGTTTGAAAGTTTTCCTACATTTGAACAGGCTAGAGTTTGGGCAGTGGATCGACTCAACGAATTGGTAGAACGGGAGCAAGCTAATGCAGGAATATAGGTTCGGGGAAAGCGGGTATACGATCTACATCACCTGGGATGGTAAGGGGTGGATAATCAACAGAGTGACCAACTTCGGGGCACTTATGGCGGGAGTAGGAGGTAAATTTCAGTCCCAATCCTTGGCTATTCAATTTGCTCGCAGGCACTACAAAATAATCAGAGATCTAACTATTCTTGGATACTGAAGCCACAATTACCCGCTGAACTCGAAGCGGGTATGATAGCAAATCTTCCACAAAATTAACTCGCAAAATATCAAAAGGGTAGGGATCAGATGTCAATTGAGGCATTACAGGACTACACGTTTATTTCCAAGTCCGCACGCTATGACAAATCAAAGCGACGACGGGAAACATGGGCGGAGTCTACGGACCGCGTTAAACAAATGCACCTCCGTAAATACCCGCATATGGCCGAAGAAATCGAGTGGGCTTTCCAGCAGGTCCTAGAGAAACGATGCCTCGGTTCTCAACGTGCTTTACAGTTCGGCGGTAAACCAATCGAGGATAAGAACGCACGTCTCTACAATTGCACTGCGAGCTATTGCGACCGTATCCGATTCTTTCAGGAAGCATTTTGGCTCTTGCTCTGCGGATGTGGTGTTGGCTTCTCGGTGCAACGACACCACATTGATAAACTGCCCAAGTTTTCCTACACTCCTGGTAAATTGGGGATTAAGGCACATGCTGTGGAGGATTCAATCGAGGGGTGGGCAGACGCTTTGGGTATTCTGCTGGCAACATACTTCCCAAGTGAAGAGTTTCCTGAATGGGCTGGCGATTATGTAGACTTTGATTATTCCGAGATTCGGCCGGAAGGGTCTGACCTTGCATCGGGAGTAGGTAAAGCCCCTGGGCCTGAACCGTTGCGGAAATCGTTGGATAAGATCCGGGCCTTGCTAGATAGCTTAGTGTCTAAGGGCCAAACAGAATTACGTCCTATCGATGCTTACGATGTGATGATGCACGCAAGCGATGCGGTTCTTTCCGGTGGTGTCCGCCGTAGTGCTACGCTATGCCTGTTCTCTGTTGATGATATGGAGATGGCTAGAGCCAAGACCGGGAACTGGCGGCAGGAGCAACCTCAACGCGGACGCAGTAACAATAGTGCTTTACTCATTCGAGGCGAGACTACCAAAGAGCAATTCGCGGCGTTGATGGAATTCGTTCAAGAATACGGAGAACCCGGCTTCATTTGGTCGGATAGCACGGAAGCCATTTACAACCCTTGCGTTGAAATCGGAATGCGGGCTATCAACGAAACTACGGGTGCATCTGGCTGGCAAGGATGCAACCTTTGCGAGATTAACGGAAAGATGATCCGTACCAAGATCGACTTCGTTAAGGCGGCGACGGCGGCGGCGATTATCGGGACGCTGCAAGCGGGGTATACTTCCTTCCCCTACTTGGGCAGGGACTCGGAAGAAATCTTTGAGCGGGAGGCGTTGTTAGGCGTTTCGATTACCGGAATTATGGATTCACCGGATATCATTTTCGATGCTGAATTGCAACGTGATATGGCTCAATTAGTTTTAGATGTGAATGCAGAAATAGCTGCCAAGATCGGAATCAAGCCTGCGGCTAGAGCAGCCTGTGTAAAACCTGCTGGCACGACTAGCTGCATTCTGGGGACCGCAAGCGGAATTCATTACCATCATGCAAAGCGGTATTTTCGACGACTGCAAGGGAACATCTTGGAGAACCCGCTACAGCACTACAAAAAGTTTAATCCTCTTGCGGTCGAAAAATCGGTTTGGTCTGCGAACGGAACCGATGAAATCATTACATTCTGTGTAGAGCCTCCAGAAGAAGCCGGAGTTAAGGACGATGCCGACGCGGTGACGTTTTTATCGAAAGTAAAATTCGTGCAAGAGAATTGGGTGGCAGGTGGGAAGCGGGAAGATGCTTGCGTGAAGTCGTGGCTATCCCACAACGTAAGCAATACTGTGATTGTCCAGAAGAATGAATGGCCCGCTATTGTTGACTATATCTACGATAATCGCCAAAGCTTTGCGGGTATCTCGTTTATGCCTGCTTCTGGGGATCTGGACTACCCACAAGCTCCTATGTGTGAGGTTCATAACGCTGCCGAAATCGCTGAGCTATACGGAGAGGGAAGTATGTTCGCAAGCGGGCTTATTGTCGATGGCCTGCGAGCATTCAACGACAACTTGTGGGTGGCCTGTGACGCGGTGAACGGGCTAGGACAACCGATTGTGGAACCTGAGAAGCCTAACAGGAATTGGGATTTAGAAACCCATAACGTCCACATGATTCAAGAGATGGCATACGAAGATTGGGAAGCTAAAGTTGATTGGATTCGTCGGGCTAAACAATTCGCTGAGCGGTATTTCGGCGGCGACATCAAAAAGATGTCCCATTGTTTGAAGGAGGTTCACAACTGGAAACTCTGGCAGGATCTTCAACGTGAGCACGTGCCAGTTGATTTCACCACAATGGTTGAGGATGCCGACGAAACGACTCTACAGCAGGAATGGGCCTGCTCTGGGGGTGCCTGCGAGTTGCGATAGGATCTAGGTTCCTGGGAGTGGCTTACGCTGCTCTCAGTAATTTTCTTTTTAAATTTCTTTAAAATAATCTTGACATCGAAAATTTTCGAGCTATATTATTAGTATGAATCGAACGCAGTGTTCGAGACAAAGTAATAAGTGAATGAGATTTCAGGAGAATTGACCATGACGACGACTAACATTCTGAACATCGCTGGTAAGACGATTCACGTGGACCGCAGTGGAGTAGGCCACGACTGGAAATTGTGCCGGGAATGTGACTGCCCGCTGGACACACAGGAGGAAATTGCGGCGGAGATCCTTGACGGCGGAGTCGAAGAGACCGAGGACTTTGTTGCGGGCAACGGATGTCACTATTGCTGGTAATGCAGAGTGACCGGAGCCGCCCACGCTCCGGGTAATGCACCCCTCGATGTGAGGGGCCGTCACAAGTCGGCTAAAAAAGGAGATTGGATATGGACGAGAGCCAAAAGGTGATTGAAAATCGCATACAAGCCGGTTGCGACATCGCTACCGGCAGGATGCAACCCGATGCGATGTCGTCAGGCACCCAAATTGTGGGTGCGAAACGAGATGTAAACGCATCGGGAAACGGAATCGAATGGTACCGCATGGTGTATCGCCATGGGTCATGGCAATACGTGTCGGCCGAGAGACTCCCCAGAGGTATCTACCTCGCAGCAGACAGAGACTGCGAGGTATCCGGGGAAGTGTTCCCCGGTGAAATCATCGCCCAGCACGACCGGCGGTCCCCGGTGGATACAGCATATTTGGCCTGCGACCCTGTGGCCAGCGGGCCAAAGGCCGGGAGGTGCCTCACGAGAATACTCGTGAGGAAGTTGAGGGAAGGCCAATTGGCCTTCACGCTACCTGATGGTAGCGTAGTCACCCTGAGCGACCCGCGGGCTTGAGCCTGTAGCAGAGTGACCGGAGCCGCCCACGCTCCGGGTAATGCACCTCCCCACTTCGGGGAGGCCGTCACAAGTCGGCTAAAAAGGAGATTGGATATGGGCATATTTAGCAAGCGAGATCACGCACCGGAGACGGACAACGAGATGCGTCTCCGAAAAGCAGTGAGATTAGCGGAGTCTGCCCACTGGGGGCAGAAGTACGGTTCACTGCCGTATCTCCACCACTGTCTGATGGTTTCTGCGGCTACGCCACCTTATGATGGGGACGACAGACTTCATGTCGTCATGAAATCTGCGGCAGTTCTCCACGATGTGATCGAGGATTCCTCGGTCACTCGTGAACAGATCGCCGAGGTATGCGGCACGGAGGTTGCCTCGCTGGTCTGGGAGTTGACTGCGAGGCCGGAAGAAAAAGACGACGCTTCACGAGACTTGGAGTTTACCCGATTGGCGGGAATGTCACTCCCCGCCAAAGTCATAAAATGTTACGATTTGGCATGCAATATGGCATGCTGCGTCGTGGATGGATCACCATACCTGACAGGCTACGTAGCGTCGTGGCCACGCTATGAGGCTGCATTAGCCGCGGCGTTGGCGATTCGCCCCGACGCATTGGAGTCCATCCTCTACAGCCTGCGGGTAGCGGGCGAGCCGGGCAAGTGGACCCCGGAGATGTTAAAAAGTCATAGTCCTTTTAAAGAGCCGTTCTGCGGCTTGTGGTACAGCCTAATAGGCAAGCTCATCCCAGCCTGATCTGTCAATCATCAGTCGTGGCCAACAGGGGCAATGCGGGTTCGACTCCCGCACACGACTATATTTTTTCAAAAAACCTAATGAGAACTATCATGATTTTGCCTTTCTCGGCTGGGATCACAGGTTATTGCGCTGAGAAGGGCGATACTCTTTCTTTAGAGCTTCGTTCTTTGAGGAATTTACGCACAGCGACTTTCGTCACCGGGGACCAAACCGTAATTAACACCATCAAGGCTGGCTTCTCGCCAATTCTTGAAGATTACTTGGGAGACAATCTGCCGGGCTTTGGTGACACATTTTGGGCTATGATGGAATATCCAATTCCTGTCGATGGTGAAGAACGCACCTTCGAGATAGCCAAAGGGGTGAAAATGATATTCTGTTGGATCCCGGCAGGCAAAGCAATGCTGGGCGAATCGGGAACGAAAAAAGAACATGAGTTTGAAAGTAACGGCTTTTGGATGGGTAAGTATGAAGTAACGCAAGCTCAATGGGAAGCGATCATGGGGAAGAACCCCAGTGAATTCAAAGGGGCCAATCTCCCCGTGGAGACAGTAAATTGGGAAGATTGTCAGGAGTTTATCAAGAAATGCAGTGTGTCGGGATTGAAGGTGCAACTGCCTCATGAAGATCAGTGGGAATATGCTTGTCGGGGTGGGAAAGGGAACAAGCAGGCATTTTACTGGGGCAATACGCTTAACGGGGACAAAGCCAATTGCGATGGAGAATATCCCTATGGGACCGACAAGAAAGGGGCATTTCTGGGAAGGACGACGGAAGTGGGCAGTTACGAGAAAGTAGCACCTCATCTTTGGAATTTGTGTGATATGCACGGAAATGTCTGGGAGTGGTGCGAGAATTCGCACACCAAAGAAGGCTGGGACCGAGTGTTTCGAGGCGGTAGCTGGGGCCACTTTTCCGTGTACTGTCTTGCTGCGTGCCGAAGCTGGTTCTCGCGTACCAGCGTGAGCAACGACCTGGGCTTGCGGTTAGCGGTAACGTAGCCATCTACCTCCCAGATACTCTCTGGGAGGTTTTTTATTTTTGAAGGAAAAACATGAAAACATTGGCAGAGATAGAGCGAGAGCACATTTTGTATGTGCTCAAAATGTGCGAACAAAACAAGACTACGGCTTGCGGCATACTAGGCATCAGTATGCCTACGCTGTATGCACGATTGAAGAAGTATGGCCTGTTTGAGGGCCGTAAATGACAGACGCAAAAACACTATGGTCTGCCATACAGAGCAGGCCAAATGATATGCCGCTTATCCTGGCGTACTCGGATTGCCTCGAAGAGGCAGGCCAATCAAATGCAGCTGATCGGTGGCGAAAAAAAGCCACCAGAAAGAAGCTATTTTTTATTGGGAATGGGTATGGGTATGGGTATGGGTATGGGGATGGGTATGGGTATGGGCATGGGTATGGGTATGGGGATGGGTATGGGGATGGGTATGGGGATGGGGATGGGTATGGGGATGGGTATGGGCATGGGGATGGGCATGGGGATGGGGATGGGTATGGGAATGGGTATGGGAGTGGGCATGGGTATGGGGATGGGCATGGGTATGGGTATGGGTATGGGTATGGGGATGGGTATGGGAGTGGGGATGGGTATGGGGATGGGTATGGAAGAAACGCTATTAAAAAGGATCCTATTATGATTGGGAGGCAAATGTTGATTTGGGCTGGCCTGTCATTTGCGTGGGTGGGCTTAGTTGAGGAGGTCACGGCGGAAGGATACCGGCTCAGTAATGCCGGTATGCTGTGTCGTACAGGTGGCATCTCGTGGATGCACCTGGCAGCAGGCGAAGGCCGCACAGGTATGACTTTCCGACAATCTAAAGCCCCAGGCGGGGAATTATTTGTCGGTGATTTTGTTAGTGGTGCTGTGGAATGGCTGGGAGATTTGCCCGGTCGGGATGTGGGCTAACTTTTACAAGGAGTATTTGAGATGGCTATCGTGATTCCTAAGTTTCCTGAAAAGGTCGATGACGTTATTTGGGTTACGGTTTGTGATTTATGGCACAAGTATCCAAGCTTATTCCAGGCGGAAGCTTTTGAAGGAGACCTTATCAAAAAGATAGGGGAAGAATTCAAAGACGAATTGAGGCTAATTCCCCCAGCAGTTTTGGCTAATAGATTCACAGCGACGTTGATGAAAAAAGCCTATGGTGTGTAATTCTGGTTTTGAACTTTGCAAGCCGTATCATCTTGGTTGATGATACGGCTTATTTTTTTGAGTTGCCATGAAAATAATCACAAAAGGAACTACGCGAATTACGTTGCTGGTCGGGAGCATAGCGGTCAAAATCCCTCACCTGTGCAATGGATGGGAGTTATTTTTGCAAGGCTTGTTAGCCAATTGCCAGGAGCGTAAATTCTCTAAAACAGGATGGCCTGAGTTATGTCCGGTATTGTGGTCCATCCCTGGTGGATGGTGCAATATAATGAGGCGGGCAGAGGTATTGACAGATCAACAGTGGACGGATTTTGATTTTCAAAAGTTTGTCGATGAGGTAAACGGCGGAATACTTGCCGAAAACAAACGTGATAGTTTTGGCGTGATAGGTGGGAAAATAGTGATTGTGGATTACGGGTAATTTTCGTGAGAGGGATCAAATGACGATAGAGGAAATTGTTGTCAAAATAATTTTCGTTTATGGACCTGATGCAGCCGATGAATATCGGTCGGAAGTCGAGGCGATTCTTTTGAAAAATCCTGGTTTAGATTTCGATCCGAATTCGGATTGCATACAGGAGATTTTTAAAAAGGTGACTAAAAGGGCACTCGATAAGCAATTTGAAAATGTCTATAAAAAACTAGGACTGCCCACAAACAGCTATCCTGTACACACGACATTTGATGAGGAATAAAACCAATGACCTACAAAGAAGAGATCGACGAAAGCAAAGATTGGACGCTGTGGAAACGCGGGCAGGAAACTCGATGGCAGTGGCTATTCCACGCCCGAAACTCGATGGGAGAAATCGCGGTACAAGCTGCACTTCTCCCAGAAAAACTAGAGAGTGTATGTCTACCACCGGGGGAAACGCCGGTATTCAAGCGAGTCAAAAAGAAACATAAATAGGAGTGTTGATATGCCTGGACATTGGAGAACTGACCCATTGACCGACGAACAAAGGGATTTGTTGGGCAGTGAAGTGGCACAACGAACCATAGAAATGATTTCCAAAAAGGGAGTGTCACTAGCTAATACGGTCTACCGAACAGAGTACGATTTCGATGAGGCGTACGACCATGCACTAAATTCGGTGATCCTAAAAGTACGGCATTTTGACCCGTCGAAGGGTATTCCGGTAGGTGCATTCCTAGCCTATTTTGGAGCGGTGCAGGTTAAGAAAAGACTATTGAAATCGAAACTGTCACACAAAAAAGATGTTGACGGATTAGACGAAAATTGGTCTGCATTGTACGATTTTAAAAAGCATGATAGTTTTGCGGATGAAGAAAAAATACATGCTATTTTAAAGGGCTTGCCCAAACGGATGCGGACTATAATCGAGATGACATACGGGCTAAACGGTGAGCCGCAAAGTTCAGTTTTCAAGATTGCGAAACATTTAAAAATCAGAAACGAACGGGTACGACAGATATTGTATGAAGGTCTTCGGTATTTGAAAAAGTTAATTCCAGAGGAGCAAGTATGAGCGGATTGTTACCGGATTGGATGATTGAACGGGATGTCAAGATTGTGCCATTCGAGCCACAAATGGAACGGCCTGGGGTCATCTCCTACGGGGTGACTAGCTACGGCTATGATGTGCGTGTGGACAGCAAATTTCGATTGTTTGACAAGTTCTTGGGGGCTTTTGTCGATCCAAAGAATTTTAATCCAAAGATCACAGAAGAGGTTATTGTTGAAAATGGATGTGCTTTATACCTTCCCGCTCATGGATTCGCTTTAGCCGAAACTGTGGAATGGATTCAAATTCCAAGGGATATGCTTGCTATTTGCGTAGGAAAATCGACGTATGCTCGCTGCGGAATTATCATCAACGTGACTCCATTAGAGCCAGAATGGAGGGGAAAGGTTACGCTTGAGATTCATAACACAACAGAGCTAACCGCTAAGATCTACGCGGGGGAAGGTATTGCACAGATGCTATTCTTCCGGGCTGAGGCGGAATGCCGAACGAGCTACGCAGACAAAAAGGGGAAGTACCAAGATCAGACCGGGCTTACTCTACCTATCGTCAAATAAACATATAAAGGATTGCTGATATGATTGAAGCGAAAATAATCTGCGACTCTCTAGCCCCTTGTGGTAAGCGGCTGACTACCTATGTCCTGACTTATCCCTGGTCAATCCATCCGCAATTGTTGACCCATCGGGTATTTAGCCGGAATTCGCAGTCAGCAAGGGCAATGCCTATCTCGAAGATGGTAGAGCGATGCTTGCAGAATCCCGCTATCCCAGAGCGTTGGGGCGTGAATGGTAAGGGCATGCAACCCAAGGGTGATGTGGAAGAGAAGACTGCTTTACTTGCGAGCTCAACGGTTAGATTGATGATGCGTGATGTGATTGATAGCGTAAGCTACTTGGAAAGTCTTGGCGTTCACAAGGAACAATCGAACCGCTACTTGCTACCGTACTCTCACATAACAACGGTTCTTTCCGCTACTGACTACGGAAACTTTTTCTATCTGCGGGTGCATGGGGACACACAGGAGGAACATGCTTCTTTAGCTCATGAGATGTTAGGTGTGTATCTAGCTAGTGAGCCAAAGCCGTTGAAGGCCGGAGAATGGCATATGCCTTTCATGGACAGGGATGTTTATGAAGGCATGGACATTGCGGATAAATTGAAGGTGGCAACGGCTCGGTGTGCTAGAGCAAGCTATGTCAATTTCTACGGTAAGCTGGACAAAGAAAACGATTTCCATCGTCATGACGAATTGAAAAAAGATGGCCATATGTCCCCATTTGAACATTGTGCGATGGCATTAGATGAGCCGCTGCGGGTTGGTAATTTCGTTGGGTTTCATCAGTATCGAAAGATGATTCCGTATGAGAATCGGACGACAACGCGGGATGAACTGCAAGCGATTTACGATAAATGGAAGGAGCAAGCCAAGTGAATGCTTACAGCTATGCACAGTTAGCAACGGCCGATAAACATCGGGCTATTGTCGCGGTGGTCAAGATCGGGACTTTGGAACGTGTCGCGGTATTCCACAAATACGACTACTCTGGCACATGGGTTTGCTCAGCTAGTCCGGGTTACAAATCGGAACAGATCCAAGCTTGGACATATGAAGATGAGTTGATTCAAGACATCAAAAGATGCCGATTTCGTCAACAGCCTGCCGATGATTTGGCCGGTTCTTCTGAGTGATTGGTGATGCTAATTTTGCTATGCACTTGCCCATGGTAATGATAGTTTCATGGGCAAGTCATTCTTCCGAAAAGCGGCTGACTTTTTCAAGGACATCTTGGGAAAAGATGATCTGAAGGAAAGAGAACGTAGCGATGCTAGGGCAAATCTAGCCGGTACAACGCCGGGTTATTGGATTTCGGACCATTATAAAGAAACTCAGCATTTCACGGGCTGGAATTACGTTGCTGTAAGCACAATTGCGAAGCAGTTTGCACAAGCTACAGTAACGGTATTTCAAGATGGCGACAAGGAAAAATTGAAGCTCAAAGGCTATACCCCTGATGCTCCAACGCATCGGGAAACGCCTCGACATAATCACCATATTGCCAAGCTATTAGCTAAACCAAATCCCAAAACGTCGGGTGAGCAGTTTTTCTATCAAATTGGATGCCAGTTTCGTTTGACCGGCGGTTGCTACATCTGGGAAGTCTCTAACAGATTTGGATGGCCGGTAGAGCTATGGGTTATTCCCAGGGCTTGGGTGCGGCAGATGCTGCCACCATCCCCCCAGTATCCATTTGGAGCCTATTGGGTAACTCCTGCGATCAACAGCGTTTCGCAAGCATTCACAAGCCCGTATACGACGGGTTATATGCTCGATGCTCGACTTGTTATTTCGATGGGATGGCCGAATCCTCTTTACCCTGGGGAGTACACTAGCCCCCTCGCTGCTTGCTCAATGCAGATTGATATATCGGAACAGCAAGATCGTGCTACGTTTTCAGGGTTCGAGAATAGTGTAAAGCCGGGCCTATTCTTCAAGGCAGATCCATCGCTAGATTTAACTCAGGATATGTTAGATCGGGCACGATCACAGATCGACTCGTACAAGGCAGGAACGTCGAACGTCGGCAAAACTTTGATGTTGCAAGGTGTGGACGTTCAAAACTTGGGCGGAAGTCCTGCAGAACTGGACTATGTGAATGGTCGAAATCAATCGCGTGATACGATCTTGGCTATCCAAGGTGTAAGCCCGATGGCTGCTGGGGTAACGGAAACAACCTCATACGCTGCTGGAGTGGCAAGCCTTAAACAGACTACCGAATTGAGTGTACAGCCGGATTTGCAGTTGATTGGCGGAGCATTCACCAATCGCTGGAAAGAGAAATTTGGTGATAGTTTTCGGGTTCAATTGGATGCGAAAAACTTTGACGATCCGGTTCTAAATCTCCAATATATTCAGGCTAAAATCGCTTCTGGCTGCTATACCAAAGACGAAATTCGGGCTGAATGGGGTGATCTTCCGTTGCCTGCGGATAAAGGTGGCGATGAGTTCGCAGGTAGTGCCGGGGGAGGCGGGGAAGATCCAAACGCTATGGGTATGGATGGGGCCGAAGACGGTGAAATGGGTGGCGGCGAAATGGAGGGATTGGATACGGATCAAATGGCGGACGAGCCTAGTGATAGCAAAATGACGGGGATTAAGCGACCGGACTTGACCAATGAATCGGGTAATACATTGAGGGGTTTTTAATGGCCGACTCCATTTATAGCGTGTTGAAAAGTAGAGAAGCTGGGCCCAACCCCTATCAAGGTATTAGCTTGGTGGGCAATGGCTCGCTTACCTATTCGGTGTCAAGCAATCCGAAGCTGGATAGCAAGCGGATGACGCTAACCTATCGCATTGCCACGCCTGCTTTGGATCGTGAACGGGAAATTGTATTGCCGTCGGGTGTAAACTGCGAGCATCATAAAAAAAATCCTATTGTATTATTCGATCATCAACACCATTTACCGGTAGGACTAGCCCAAGATCCTAGCGGGAATTATACGACTGTGGTAGCCGGGGATTGCTTAGAGTCTACGGTATGGCTATCGCAGGAGAGTAAGCTATCCGAGGAAGTGTACTACCTCGCTGAGAATGGCTTGCTGAATGGGGCTTCTATCGGGTTCACAGTGCACCCCGGTGGTGAGCGAATCGCTACGGATGAGACCGGGAATAAAATTGTCGTCGTCGAACGATGCGATATGCACGAATGGTCTACGGTCTGGATTCCGATGAACCCAGATGCTCTTAAACTCGGTTGTGAGATCGTGCAAAAAGGTTTTGGCCGCAAGCGATTGTCTGCGGATTTGTTGCGTCTGTATAGTCCCCATATGGTGAAAGGCCCTGCGTGGTCGAATGGATTTAGTGTTGAAAAAAAACATGAATTCCACGAGGAAGATGTTAATAGAGATCACGGAAAGTTTTCTTCTAAGCCTGGTTCCGATGGCGAAGGAGATGATAAAAAGAATCCCAAGGATTCCAAAAAGCCTAATGCGTCTAAGCCTAAAAAAGAGTCACAAGAAAAGAAGCCTGCCCCTAAAAAAGCTGCACCAGCTAAAAAGTCTGATTTATCTGGGCCTGCTTCGGCTACGGTAAAAACAAAGACTCAGCCGCAGAAGCCAAAAAACGAAGCAATTGCAAAAGCCGTAGTTGAAAAACAAAAAATCGGATTGGCGGAACAGAGGTACGCGGAAAATATCAATGAGGCTCTTTTGGCAGAAAGTGTTGGTGGACGTGCGTTAAAAGACAACGAGCCTGTTGATGTTGTCGTGTTAAGTGAAGATGGAAAGCCACATCATGGATGCGAATTGAAAACTATGTTGACTGGTAGTTTTGAAAGAAACAGAATTGATATGTGTGCGTACGCACGCATCAGAAAAGTAAACTGGTTAAAAGCTAATCCAGGAACACCATTGCACACCGTGGTTTTTGACGACAGAACTGTCTTTGATTTTTCTGGTGAAGAAAACCACAAAATAGAAAATCGCAGAATGTTTTATCGCCGTGGCATTGCTGGTAGTCCTGTCATTTACGGGATGCAAGAATTCACCACGATGGACGAATTGAAAGAGCTAATGGACACAAAAGAAGAAGATTTGCCAAAAAAGGCCAGGAGAGTGGATCACGAATTGTTTATTGGAAATTGGACTTTGAAAAAAGAGGAGGATGGGACTAAGTATTTCCACAACGACGAAACAGACGAAAGGGTCTACGATCCTGAAGATTTGAAGAAAAAAAAAGAACGACTAGAAGCCGAAAGAAAAGCTGGGAAAAAAGAAAGCAAGAAATCCTTAAATTATTTAGGAAAATACTGCTCCAGATTGTTTATTTTCCGTAAAATAAACAATTAAGAAATCAAAACAAAAGGGGCGATTTATGGCAGTGTATATCAGCGTAAACGACTCCGAATCAAACCAAGTTGCTAGCAATACTGGCTGGTCTCATGTGATTGATTGGGTTGAGAAGTTTGACCATAAGGAATACCCGGAATCTTGGCATCTTATCGAACACGGCTGGTGTCAAAACTGCGAAGATTTAATTTCGGAAATTAAATCAATGCAAAAAGAAAAACCGCCCCAAACTGACTTAAAGAAGACTTTGCGGGGTCTGACTACATTTGCTTCCGGTGCTAATGTAGTTGTCATTAATAATGGAATAACCAACGTACCAGAAGATGGCTCAGATGATTCAGGACAAAAAGATAAAACTGATAAGAAATTTTCAATTGAACCTTCTTCCAGTGATAATGGTGGAAATAGGGGTAGAAAAATGAAGCGGCGAATTAAAGCTATGGAAGAAGAACAAGACGTTGTCGTAGATCCTATCCAAGAGGGACAGGAAGACGAAGGGCCGGTTGTCCCCCTAGGTGCTCAATATCTAATGGGCCTTCATGATTACACGATGAAAGCCGCCGAATTTTTGATGGAGAATGCGGGTTCGATGGAGCCTGAAACGGCAGGAAAGTTTGTTGATGTAGAAAAGTCGTTGATGAATACCGTCAAGGTTATCGCTTCGACCTTCAATGAACGCTATCCTGATCTTCCTCCGTTGGATGGTGCTGATTACGAAGACCCGATGGAAAACAATCCAGATGAGGAAATGGATGTCGATGGCGAAATCGATGAGCAGATGGACGAAAGTACGGAGGGCGATGAAATTGATAAATCCTCGGATGAAATGGAGTTAGAAGCTGACTCCGAAGAAGGCGAAGACGATGAGTTGGAAGAAGAAGATTCTGAGCTAGAAGAAAAGGCTATCGACGACGAAGACGAATTTGAAGAAGACGAAGAAGATGACGAGTACGAGAAGGCTGCTCGAAAAGCTTTAGGCATGCGAGCTAAAGCGATGCTACACCGACACCAGGAACGTAAACGAATAGAGGCAGAAGCGAAGACCAAAGTTCCTGATTCGGCAGCAGATGTGGTCAAGAGTGCTGCTGGATTACTTCGAGAGATTAGCAGGAATGCGGGTTTTGGACCGCTAGTTCGGCAACGGTCGAAGCATCAATATCAACAATTGTTGAAATGTTTATCTTCGGATAACGTATCAACAAAATCAGTTATTTTGAATGGTGGATTAGACTTCGACGAGATTGCCAAGAAGCTCGGATTTATTGAGAGCAAATTTTTGACGGTGAAGGCGGAATCGGATTCCTTGGGGAATCGAATCGAAGGTGTGAAATGAGCCGAAAACAAGGCCAATTTTTCCCTTCGATAAGCTTGCCCACGGTTGAAGAAAAGCCACAATGCGACAAATGTAAATTCTTTGATGAGTTGATTTGTCGCAGGTTTCCCCCAAATGTTTCGACGCCTGGGGGTTGGCTTTGGCCGATTACGAAGCCGCATGAATGGTGTGGTGAATTCAGGAAAATCGGGTCGGTTGAATGACCCAAATCTTTAATAAGGGGGCCATCTAAATGGCTAATGTTTCAGCCGACGCGATTGTTAAAAAGCTGGATAACATCGCAACGGCGGTTAACAGTGTTGAGAAGAGCAACAAGTCGCTGCAAAGCCGCTTGGATGCTGTGGAAAAGGCTGCTCCTCCAGTCTATGGAGCGGTGACGCCAGGACATTTATTCTACGCTACGTCCGGGCCTGTTGGTCGGGATAGTGCGGGATACAGCCTGTTCAAGGCTGCTGGATATTGCAAGGGGTTCCTCTCCAAAGAGGAATGCAAAGAAGAAATTGAAACCTCTACGCGACTCAAGAAAATGTATCGCGAAATGGGGTACATGCCTACCTTCCAAGACGCTAGTTTCTTGGTGCCATATTCGACGGGTGACATTCCTCAATTCACTCCAGAGGGGCGGTCTTTAGCGAGCGAATTGCGACAAAAGCAGATGGCTTCGGTTGCTAGGTTCGATCCAGATGAGGCAAATTGGATTCGTCGCAAAGCGTTGGGAACCACCGTTGATACTTCCGGTGCTGCATTGCTCGGCTACCCCACTCTTGGGGAATTGATCGACCTTCAGCGAAACAAGGAAGTGTTTAGCCAAGCAGGTGCCTCGCAAGTGTCGTTGCCTGCGAATGCTATGATCGATTTTCCGAAGCTAACCGGTGGGGCAACTGCCTATTGGGTAGGTGAGGCACAGACTATTACCGACAGCCAAGAAACCCTTGGCTCGTTGAAATTAGTCGGTAAGAAATTGGCAGTGTTGGTGAAAGTGAACAACGAATTATTCCGCTATGCGGGGGCCGCAACTGAAGGAATGATTCGTGGGGATATGGCCGCACAAGCCGCGTTGAAGGCTGACTTGTCTATGTTGGAAGGGACCGGGGGAACCCAGATTCAAGGGTTGACGACTTATACCCAACTTGCTGCTGGAACGCCTTGGACCCAAGGCGTGGACAAGCTGTTGGCTTATTCTGTTTCAGGCGGTGTGATTCAACCACAAGACATCAATAAGATGGTGGGCCGTCTGCCTGACGATGTGCAAGATCAGCCACTATCGTTCATCATGCGGAACGACCTATGGGGAGCCTTGTCGAGCCGACGTGCGGACGCTGTTGTGGCAGCGGATCAAGCTGGGCCATTCGTGTTCAATCTGACGCGTACTGCGGGCGAATCGATTCCAAAGAGCCTCAACGGTTCTCCAGTTGTGACTAGCTCGCAAGTGTCCGCTACACGTGGTTCCGGTGCTCAGACTTATGTGCTGATGGGTGCCATGAAGGATTGGTTGATCGGTCGATTCGGAGTGATGGAGTTCCTGGCTCAAAACACTGGGGACACGCCTTTCACCAACGATCAGACGTGGTTGCGGGCTATTCAGATTCTTGACGCAGGTGCTCGACATAGTGCTTCCTTCGTGTTCGCTGATGCAATTACTATCTCCTAATCCTATTAGGGTTTCGCGGGTGTATATCGCATATGCCCGCGTTCTATGTATCAAAAATTTATCATATGTTGAAATTTATATAGAAAGGGGATAGGCGAATGCCACCAACGATTATTCATGATGTCAGCACTAACGTGCTTAGCCGTCAAGCGGTTGTACCAGCCGTGTTTTCCGCAACAGCTACTTCATCTGCTCTGGATATGCTGACTGGCGACGGCCGATGTTGGGCGGAAGTACAAGTGGGTGCTTTTACGGCGACTTCGATTACGCTTCAGGTATCCGAGTGTGATACGTCCGGTGGGACATACACCGACATTACTGGTGCGTCTATTGTGACGACTGCGGCAAATAACATCGCTCGAATTACATTCGATCGGTCGAAACGTTACCTCAAGGTAACGAATACGCTAGTTGGAACTTCGGCGGGTTATGCCGTGACCGTCAACGAAGCTTACAAGACGTTTTAATCTGCGTCAAAAAAACATAGCCGGGATAGTCTTCCGTAAGGGGGCTATCCCGGATTTAACATATCAACATATAAGGGGTTATCGATATGGGCCGAAAGTATTCAATCAGTGGGCAGGACACCAACACTGCCGGTACGACCATGTTGGGCCTTACCAGTGCAACTACGATTCGTCCTATGATTTATCAAGTCATTATCGGTTCCCCTGCGACCCCTTCCGATACTTCGGCTGAATACTATTTGCAACGCTATACCGCTGCCGGAACTAGCACAAGCTTTACCCCTGTGGCGATTGATCCGGCAGACCCTTCGGCACTCGCTTCTAGTGGCTACAATCACACGGTTGAGCCTACCTATACAGCAAATGCAATTCTACTACGCATTGCGAAATATCAACGCGGACCATTTACTTGGAATGCTTGGGATAGCGAAAGCCGATTGAAACTACCTGCGACCGCTGCCAATGGTGTTGGGATCTTAGCCAATGCAGTGGGAGGGTCTGCGACTACAGAAGATTTTACGGTCTTCTACGAGGAATAAAATGCGTCCTACGATTATTGACCTAGCCGATGGTGCTTGCGAAATATGCAACAACCATCGGCTTTTTTTTTGTGATCGATGTGGAACCAAGATCAAAAACTATCGCGAAATGAATGGGGCAGGTTTCCAAAGTGTAACGCCGACGCATTTCCACATTACTTCGGTGTCTGGCTACAAAGGGAAGGAAGCCAAGTACGCTGAGCTTTGCTATCGGTGTTATATTGATGGGTTTGTACAGCACTATCCAGAAGTAACGATACCAGAAGAACCATCGGTGAACGATGAATGAATATCTTCTAAAGCCTTCTGGGGTGATTTGTGTTGATGGCAAAGAAGTCGCGTCAACTAGACAGTGTGTTCACTGTGGAAGCCATTGGATACCCGTAAAAGGCTCTGGGACTAGGCGAGGCTATTGCCTCAAATGTCATGGACATACATGCGGGCCAGATTGCCCCTTAGCTCGTTTTGGGTGTGTACCATTTGAAACGTATCTTGAGATATTAGAAGGAAAAATTGACATCAATAACATCCCTATTGTTGTCCCCTTTGGATAGTAAATTGAGGTGAAAATATGGCTGCTCCTGCATATGGCGACTTGATCTTTGAAACAACTTTGACTAGCGGAACCGGCTCAATTACTTTGGATGGTCCGATCACAAATCGATTTGCATTTAGCACAGAATATGCAAACGGCGATCCGGTTGTTTATACCATTGAGCATCAAACACAACCCGAAATTGAAGTGAATCTAGGCACTTGGACTACGGGCGGAATTCTGACTCGTGGAACGGTTATCAAATCCAGCAATAGCAATTCAGCCGTAACATTTTCAGCCGGTAGAAAGAACGTCTACGCGGGATTTCCTGCGGACTCTGCTAACCTTCCCAAGATTACGACGTTTACGGGTGCTACGGCGACTACTCACACTTGGGGACCATTTAGCAAAAATGTTCGTATCATTGGGCAGGCTGGAGGGGGCGGAGGTGGAGGAGGTAGACAAGGGGCTTCCGGCTCTAGTCGATCTGGGGGCGGTGGAGGTGGGGCCGGTGCTAGAGACGATCAGGTTTACGATATTAGCGCCCTAGCCCCTACGGTATATATTTCAATTTCTGGTGCCGGTTCTCCTGGTGCTGGGGGGAATGGAGGGGCAGCCAATAACACTAGCGGAACCGATGGAACTGCGGGCAGAGAAATTAGTGTTTACAATAACAACGCAGCATCAGGAACCAAGATCATTTATCTTGGAGGTGGGCAGGGTGGAACAGGGGGAATAGGTTCCGGTTCTGGGGCTTCTGGCGGTGCGGGTGGTGTATTTGGATCTTATCCAGGTGCTAATGGAGGCAACGGAGCTAACCTTACACCAACTGCGGGAGGTGAATCCTATCTAGGCCCAGGCGGTGGAGGTGGGGCCGGTGGAATTTCGCCAGGAAACGTGGCAGGGGGTGGTGCTGCTGGGGGTAATTCCAATAACGGTGGATTTAGAGCGGGCGGGGCTTCCGGGGTGGCTGGGGAAAGTGCCCCTGCTGGGACTTATCTAGGTGGGGCAGGTGGAGGAGGAGGCTCGGGAGCTACCCCTAAAAATGGCACAAATGCAGGTAATTACGGGGCCGGTGGGGGAGGCGGTGGAGGTGCCTTGAATGGAACGACCGCTGGCAATGGTGGGAATGGTGGTGCCGAAATTCTAGTCTTTATCGAGTATTAAAATGCTGTTATCCGGTGCCCCATTTTCCAGCGTTTCGTTATCTGCGGTATACCCGAATCAGGTGTATGCAATAGAAACGGAGACTGCTTGGAATGGGGGCCGGAAACAGACGGCCAAACACGATTTTGCAAGCCGATTCGTCTACACTTATGAGCCTGACTATCTGCCTGAGTTTGCCCCGCTAGGGACCGCATATCGTCCACAACCAAAGACTACTCGAAAAGACGCATTAAATGACTCTGGATTGACCCTAGAGCCTACCTACCCTATCAATCAATCTAGCGATTCCAGACGCCTTGGCGTTGATGGTAGACGATTTACGGGCGATTCTACTCCAATTGATCTAGTTCCCTTCGAGTTTTGCAGCCAATCCACCGTTGGGAAGTCTGCCGATAAGCGAACCAGCCAACATATCGACCAAACAACATATGTTGAGATACTTGGATTTGTCGGAATTGATAACGAATCGATCCGTGGCAATAGAGTTCAGCGTCGATTTGCGGACAATGTAAGTTCGGTTGATGTGATTCCGTTTCAATTCGTCAACGAATCCATCGTTGGAAAGTCCGTTGAACGACGCGTGAATCATCAAGTCAACCAAATTGGATATGTCGAATCGTTTATATTTGTGTCTCCGCAAGATCTATCAAAGCCAATTCAGGCTAAAAACAAGCGATTTGAGCCGGTTTCGTATGCAAATACCGTGGAAACGCCGGTATCCTTTGAGTATGCCAGCGATACTTTTTCTTATCGTTCGACGTGGAAAAATAGATACCAGACTGATGTATACCCCAATCCAATTTATCCGGTAATTCCAGGGCTTGTGCCAGATGATAGGCCAGTTTCCGGTTCTCCCAGCGATGATCTAAGCTTAACGGGAATTGATCTAGGTGATACGACTTCGACGGGAACTAGCCTTTATTCTGAAACAGCGACCGGATTGGTAGGGTATTCGCAATCCTACAGCGGATTAGGTGGCTATTCCATAGCGGTTTCGGGGATAAAATCGAGTCAATCGCTAGTCGGATATGGCGGAGCGATGATTTCGATAGGCGGGAATAGTGGCACTTTCCAGAGTGGAACGGGTGCTAGTCTGGGAAGTGGAATCGAAGGTAAAGATACTATCGAACGGGATGCAACGGGAGTAGATTTAGGGGCCGAAGATGGCTCCGGGAGACCGCCGAACTAATGGCAATCGTAAGCCCACAAATTATCGTCGCCGAAGCCGGTCAAGACCTGACCGTGACTGTTAGCCTATCGCCTGCGGAAAGCGTGGTAGGCTGGACGGTGTTGGCGACACTGCGGGCTTATAATGGCGGAACGGCTCTAGCATCCAAGACTATCGGCAGTGGAATTACTGTATCGAATTCGGCTACGGGTGTTTTTGTAATTACGTTCTCGGCGGCTGATTTAACCCAATCGCCTGGGGCATATGTTTGGGAGTTTACTCGGACTAATACCGGGTTTATCTACCCAATTGTCGAGCCATCCGCGTTCATCATTCGCAATAGTTCGACTGCCTCACCAACGTTGACGAATCTATCGGAACTGGCTGCATACTTGCAGGTTGGAACGCTATCCACTGCCGAAGTTCCATTGTATTTGAACATGCTCTACGCGGCTGAGGAAGCGATTAAGCGAATCTGTCAGCGATCATTCACACGCGGGACATATACGGAATATCTTGATACTGTTGGGCAGACGATAGTAACGCTGCGTGAAACTCCGGTTATCTCTATTACTTCGGTCTACCTCGATGCTGCGGGCTTCTATGGTCAAGCCCCGAATGCTTTTGGTGCTAATACGCAATTGACGCAAGGAACTGATTTTGCGTTGATGATTGATAGGCCAGATGGCTATAGCTACGCGGGGCGACTGTATCGCATTGGGCGAGGTTGGCCGATCGGGACCGCATGGAATACACGGAATTTGACTCCAACGCCTGTGGCTTGTCCTGGTGCTCTCAAGGTCACTTATGTGGGTGGCTATTCGCTTGTGCCGTACGATCTGAAACAGGTGGTTTATCAGATTGTTGCGGATAGACGCGGGGCCGCGTTGAATGGTATGTCGCTAAATTCGGAGTCGTTTGAAGGCTATTCGTATAGCCTCGGATCGCCGGATTCTGAGTTGCTAAAGATTGGTTCGGTTGGCCGAACTTTGAACGCTTATCGTCGCATTGTTATAGGAGTATAGTCCATGACAATGATGGATAAAAACCGAGTTACGCGGATTCGGATTAATCAGCCGAAGAAAACATCGGCGACTCTATTCAAGCGAACGGGTGGCGATACTTTCGATAGTGGGACACTGTACGCAAACGTCTATTTTCCGCCGAAAAGTGTAGAGTCTGGGATTTCTGGGGACGGTGTTCCGAATCAGGTAAGCTCGCTTTTCATGTATCAAGAAGGGGAAGCAGAATCACCCGCGATTGATGACAAAGTGATAGACGCTGCGGGGGTTTTATATTTAGTTTTGTCGGTAACAAGCTCGCTTAATTTCACGGCAAATTGGGGAGTTCACAAGCTTTCTGTTGTTGGAGGATCGTGATTTGAGTACCCCAATTCAGGCTATTTGTGATGCCGTGGTTGCGGTCATCGAAGGACTAGGTAGTCCTCCTGCGTCGGTGGAATATCGCAAAGATGGTTTGCTTCTATCGACGGATTCCCTGCCTCTTTGCATTGTGAATTACAGCGATGACAACGCATACGCTCTCGAAGCTTTTGCGGACGATAACGACGCGACAAATTACGGTTCTGTAGTCAAACTGTATGCGGTTGGAATTAGTATGTTTCGCAAGTCGGATGGCAAATATCAAACCGAAACAGATGTTTTGCCTCAGTTTTGCCGCGACATCCAAAAGGCATTGAACAAGCCGACTTTGACCGGTGCCCCGACGGTGACTAATACCGACATCAAGCCTTTTTCGGCGTTCGCCAAAGAAGACTTGCGAAAAAATTATGAAGTATCACGCATGATAATTGTGTTCCATTCGTCCGAGGAGCGTAATTAATGGACGCTGCAAATATCATCGATACAGTTTTGATTCGGGGCAGTGTACAAGGCACCACGGACACGCCTTCGCGGACCGCCGTAATCAACGTCTTTAAGACCGTGTCGTTTACGGCTACTGGAACTATAGCGGTCAACCAGGTATTGGATAGGGCATCCGATCTACAGACGCTTGCGGCTGGTGCTACGTTGACGATTGACCTGACTACAGGGCAGACAAATCCACTCGGCGAATCAATTAGCGGGGCAGGTGCCTTTGCTAAGGTCCGTGAGATATATGTGTCTCACGATGGAACGTCTACGTCGTCTGGAATCGTGGCGTACGGAGCCTCCAGCAACTCTTTCCAAGCCAAGTTAAGTGCTGCGGCAACCATCACGCTAAAGCCGGGCGAAGATGACAAGCAAACCTCGTATACCGTGGCTGGAATGACAGTGGATTCCACGCACAAGATCTTGCAAATAGTAAATTCGGATGGCACCAACGCGGCTAAAATTCGTTATTTCGTCTCTGGGTCTGTCTAATTGGAGGGATAAGTAATGGCAGCAATTGTACCAATTTCGGGGACTCAGGGCCGGATTTCCTTGGGTGCAAACAATGCACTTTTGGAAAGCTGGACGATGCCTATCCAGATCGATAACGAGCGTTACGCACACTTTGGAATCACGGCCGATGCCGAGGGAGTGTATTGGAAAGGATGTGTGACGGGATTCGCAGAAGGAACGGCTACTTGCTCTGGGAAGTTCGACAACACGGCAGCTTCTTATTTGCCCACGGATAAAGACGCTTGGATTGGGAAGAGTGGGACCGGCTACCTAGGTTACTCTGCAACGGTAGGCTTTGAAATTACCTACGTTGTTGAATCCGTGACCCCTGGGCAAAGCGTGTCTGCACCTTACGGAACGTATGAATTTGGTTTGCAGATTACTTCGGCGACCTTTACTTCGGCCCATGCATAAAGATATTGACATATGATAAATCATCGAAAAGATTACCCGATTAGTTGGAAAGATAAGACTTTGTATTTGTCTGATCTAACTATCGGGGTTAAGCAGGCTTACGCAAAATGGCTTGGGCGAATGATGCTCAAAAACGCCAGGGAGCTTATGGAGCCGGTCGATTATCTTCGATACCAATCGGACCTGATGGCGTCTCCACCGAAGTGGGATGGCAATCCTTCTCAATGTATAATTGCGTCTATTTCGTCGGACAATAAGCCCGCAATGATTCAGATGAATCGATTGCTATTTGGGCCAGATGGCGAGAAAATGACAGACGCGGAAATTGAAGAATTGATTGCGGAGAAAGAAAAGGATGAGACTTCGGATTACATGGTTGCGATGAAATCTATTTACGAGAACAACGACCCAAAAGCGTAGACGGCATCAATTTTCTTTACGGTATGGGCCATGACAAATTGATGTCAATTCTATGTAGAGATCCGATAAAAATAGACCACGATAAAGTCCAAGACCTTACATTTCGTGAGGTTTGGGAGTGGTTCATTCGGTATCATTGGGAGAAATTTCAGGAAGAAAATTCCCAAAACGATCCTGAAAAAGCTGCGATTGAAGGGGCTGTTTCGGCGGCTGCGATGTATGGTGCCGATACTGCATTAGTCCGAAAAGCTATTGAGCGTGATTTTGCTAAGAAAAAGCGTGATGAGTATTTTCAAAAGATGAGGTGATATATGTTTCCTGCGATCCTGGCAGCACTTGGAAGAGGGGCGGCAGCACTCGGAAGAGGAGCGGGATCGACTGCGGGAAAATCGACTGCGGGCATGGACACAAAGCAATTAGCTAGACATCTCGCTAAAAATGCTGGCAATGGCGGAGACGGAGAAACAAAATCCAAGGGGGCAGGATTTGCAGATTTCACGTCGAAATTTCTGTCTGCCCAAGGATCGTTTTCTAAGGCATTTCGCACATTAACCAGTGATATTACGGCTCCTATCGATGGTATCAATGCACTTGGGCAGTCGATTAATAAATTCGTGAGTCTATCAAGTCCAGGGAAAACAGCACTTTTTGATTTGCGAATCAAGGACGCCTACGCAGTCGTTGGCCGATCTATGGAGCCAATGCTCGACATATTCACCAAGGTGGCGGAAAACATTGGCGATATGTTCGCCCGTAGTGGTCCACAATTGAAGCGGATGTTCACGACGATCGGGAAGTTCTTCGAGACGTTCGGGGCGATTACGGTCAAAATGGAGCCTGTTTTCAATGCTGTGATTATGCTTGTGGATAAGTTGGTTGGAACGTTCAACAGGCTGATTGGTCCGTTAGATTCACAGAATACATTTTGGGATAAATTAGCCGATACGATGGCTCGATTTATTGATAATATCGGGGGATTTGTTGATTTTTTGGCTACTGTTTTTGACCAGATGTGGGACGTTTTCAAAAAATTTGGTGACAGAATTGGTGGATGGGGAAAGGTAGCTTTAGGGGCCATTCCTGGGGGAGTTGGTCTTGCAGCAAATTGGGCAGCAAAAAAAGCGGCAGGTGGTAATAAGTGGACTGGTCCCGATAGTTCTTCGATGTCGAAGCCAAGTGCAAAAGCTGCTGGAACTGCTGTACGGCAAGCAGAAATCGTTAATTCCGCGGACGAATTGCAAAGGAAAATGGCGGTACAGGCGTTGACTGCTCAGGGGATGGGGGAGCAAAAAACGGAAGGCGTTCAGATAAAGATTGCTCTCGAAACGATCCACGAAGACATGATGGATTTGATTCGAGTGACCAAAGAAAAAGGGGCAAATTTAACGGACAAACTACAGCAATTTTTATCAAAAAATGCCGCAGAAGCCGCTTTGTTAGCGGGTGTGGGGGCTGGTCAAAATCAACAAAATCCTCTGCCAAATTTCACAGGAAATTTATCTGCGGCTTGGGGGCAAAAATCGCAAGGGATGAACTCTGGTGCATTTAGTGCGGATGATGTTTTTACCAGAAATTCACCTTCGTCCGCTTCGACCTCAAATGACGTAAATGAAATCGTCAACATGATTAAAAATTGGTCCCCGCAAATTGGGGAGCAGGTGAAGGCCGCATACGAGTCCGCAGCGGAGAAACAAACGCGAACGGTCTTAGATTTCCTTGGCAATTTGAGGGTGTCGTAATATGGCTGATTTCCTAAACGTGCAAAATAACGATTGGCTACCTATTACGGATTTTACCTTTGAAAGCTGGACCGAGGTGGCGGACCTCACAAGCCCAGGCACGTTTAATTTAACGAGAACTTCTTCTGCTGCAACGATTTACGCAAACATTCCTTGGGAGCATATTCAAGCTTGCTCAACATATCTGCTTGGCTATAGTGTCACTATTCCACCCAATGGGGGAAGCGATGAATATGTATTGCATAGGGTTCCTCCTGCAAGACATCCGTATTTCAATTGGCTATGGTGCAATGGAGTTGCTAACGCAGTAGGAAAAGGGCCAATAGTTCCCGAAGTAGGCGGAGTTATCAACCCTAATCCAAATTACAACACGATTAATTACGGCTATTGGAAACGGGCGATTATAGCTGCCAATTTTTCGACGATTGATTATTTACCTGCTATTGATGGTGGGGTGGAGTTTGAATATCAACGCTGGACAAAAATAGTCCCTAGATCCTATACCGAGATTTTTGTGTTGGGAAACGGGATATTTTTATTCGATGCTCCTGGTCTGCCTGCGATTGATGGCAAGCCAGTCAATTCTCCGCAAACTGTCATTAAGCAACAAAAAAATGCGATTGAAATGACGTGGTATGAAGTTCCATACGACTGGATTACTGACGAAGATGGCAACCAACCAAAGATTGCGGACATCCAAAAAAAGGTGAATTTTACGGAATTTATCGGCAAAGCTCCTGGCACTTTGCTTTGCGAGTCGGTCGAAGTTACCCAAGATGTGCAGCCGCTCCAAAACATCGAAATTGGAAAGATTGCATTTTCATGCAAAGTAGTATTTAAGTTTATTGAATTCGACCCACCACAAGGTACAGGGGTAACGCTTCGGGGCTGGAATTTGTGGCCGCATATTAGCGGAAAATACTATCCGGCGAAGACGAATTTGGGAATCTATGCTTACGAATCCTACGAGTTTGCCAACGCCTTTAAGCATTGGTCAACGTAATTCTAAACATGATTATTCTTTGATGCGTTATTATAAAGTTTCTTAAATTGTTCACTAAATTAGTAAACATTAGGCTTGTTTTTCAGGAAACCCTTGTTTTTCCAAGGGATTTTGAGTTTTAAGCGAGTTAATTATTACCTAGTTAATTATCGTTTCCTATGCGTCTGATAATTAGGATTATTAATTAACTTTATAGTTAAAAGTGATTTAGTGAACATTAATTTTAGGCCAAAATTGAGAAGCTAGCTTCCTATGGAACCGCAAGACATTAACCCCGGATTCCTCACGCCAACGGCGGTTAAAGCTTTGCGTTCCCTGATGGAGACTGTACGCTACAACACTCAAAGACTTGACCAACTAACGGGCCAAAGTGAGATCGATGTTCCGGCTAAATTGACTGCCTACGATGCCGATACGGGTGCTTATTCCTGGGTGGAACAATGGTATGATTCCGATGGGAACCGGGAAGATTACGACGGGGGCCGGTCTGGGAATAGCGACTATATGCCCGCCTACGCGGTAGGCAACGGAGTTGCTCCAGAGGATTGGGAGTTTCCGATTGAAGTCCGGCTACGTCCGCGAATCAACACGGCTTTGGGTGTGGTCTATGAGTTTCCGTGGAACTGCTCTTGTAATGACGGTGGGAGTCGTTCGGGTAGTATCCCTGGTAGTGGATCGGGAAGTAATTCAGGGAGCGGTGCTAGTTCAGGAAGCACCTACGACGTTTTTTGTGATGGCCAGCCAATACCAAGTGTTTTTTATGTAACATTTGGAAGTGATTTTGCTTATATGGGAACGGTGGAAGTTGAGTACGATAGTGGTCAAAATGCTTGGGTATCTGGAGAATTAAACAGCGTATGTCCCCCTCAAAAAATGCAAGCGTACTTTTATTGCAATGCTGGTGTTTTTGAAGGAGGGATTAGATATTACAACGGTGCTGAAGTTTCCTATAAGGTACCAGACACCATAAGCTACGATCCATTTTATGCAGATTGGGAGCCTTATACAGAATCAGTGCTTCCTTGTGGGGGGACGTTTTTGTTTTCTTACACTGCTACCAAGGATATGCCGTGAGCTTGACCGATCAACAGTGGGATAACTTAATCTCCAAAAATCCTGCATATGCTCGAATCCGCAACCAGTCTACCTTGGTCGATGGATTCCCAAAGGAAGAGAGATCTATAGATCCTAGGCAATCCCGCTGCATTCACCTTGGGCAGATTCAGGAACGTTCTGCTACCTGTTGGAAGAAATGCCCGCACGACTGCGATAAAGGCCATTCACCGGCTAGACCGGGTATAGAGTGCCAAACCTGTCTAGACTACGAATCAGAGCAGTCTGAAGCCCTTCCCAAGGGAGCCAATCCAGACCATGTTGGCGGACTCCGTTGGCCGATTAAATTTGACCACCACAACCTAGCCAAAGGTATTCCAGGCTATCGATTCAATTCATCCATCATCGATTATCAAGATGGCTATCTATTCGCATTCCGCAATGGGTGGGCAGGTTCCGACATTTATGTGCATCGACTAAACAAGCGTTTCGAGCCGGTAGGGGAAGCAATTAAACTAGATCTGTACCATTCCAAAGGGGCTGCATTTGGTCGGGAAGATCCACGCTTGTATAGCGACGGGAAGAGTATATTTATTGATTATATTGGTGTTATGGGCAAGCCATTGCGTACCAATATGATGTACGCGAAACTAGATGAGAATCTAAAGGTTGTAGAGAATCATCTAATTCAATATGACCAACGAAACGCATGGGAAAAGAATTGGCAACATTTCTTCCACGGTGGGCAGCAATACGCAGTCTATACGATAGCCCCGCACAAGGTATTGAAGATTGACGGAGACCGTGCGACGTTGGCTTATGAAAATCGGATACATCCCAAATGGTCGGGCGGTGAAATGCGGGGAGGTGCTTCCCCTTTGCGTGTGGGAGATGAGTATTATTGCTTCTTCCATGCTAGCCAGACTGTAAGTGGTGTCCTCACTTACCATATGGGGGTCTATACTTTCGAGGCGAAACCCCCGTTCCGAATAACCAAAATTTCGACTGAACCTATCCTGTACGCTAATGAGAACAGCAGACCAAAAGATCAATACGCGGCAGTGATTTTTCCATGCGGGGCAATCATCAAGGATAATCATTTCGTTGTTGCGTGTGGAACGCATGACCGTTGGAGCGAATTGCACGTTTTTAACAAGGATGATTTGGATAAAAAAATGACTCGTTTAGTGCCTCCTGATTGGTTCAAATATCGACCGGACACCGAAGACGCGGCCATCTACTCGGCTATCTCTGTTCATGATGAATATCGATTAAACCGTATTAACCTGAAAGACGCGGTGGTAATTGATATCGGTGCCCATATCGGCTTATTCGCTCTGGAATGTCTAAACCGTGGGGCTAGATTGGTTGAATGCTATGAACCGGACGAACGTAGCTTTAGTTTGCTGGAAAGCAACTATGCAAACAATGACAATGTTTACACATACAATCAACCTGTGTGGAATACGACTACCCAAATGAAGATTGGGACATCTAAGGAGCCAAGCCATAGCTACACTATTCCAAGTCCTAAAGGTGGTGCTTTAGCCATATGTATTGCTGATGTTATAGATATTTTTGAAGGAGAATATCGGAAAGACGGAGCCGCTAGAATCATGAAGCTGGATTGCGAAGGAGCCGAGTCTGGAATCATGCAAGGATGCTGGGGTAGACTCGGCGAATTCACTCACGTCATTGGGGAGTTTCATTCCCTGTACGCGAAAGAGATCTGCAAGGATGTGCTGGAAAATTCGGGGTTTATATTTGAAGACCTGTCTGGCGGACAATCTGCGGGTATATTCTTTTCTCGGTCTAAGGGGTGGAGCCAATGAGCAACAAGCCTAAAAATAAGCCTCGCAAAACTCTTCCCAAGATCCCAAATCGGCCAAGGAAGACTCGCAAAAACAGATAAGCAAGTTTACATATGTTGCAAAGGGGTTTGTTGTGAAGAACGAAGAAATCATAAATTTATTGACAGATGCGGGAGTCTTCTTTGGGTGTGACGAATCAGAAGACGACCCAAAACGGAAACAGATAATTAACCTCAACGATGCGTTTTATTGGGGTTGTGCTGACTGCGAATACGTCGAAGACAAAGAACTTCCCAGACTGGCAGACTTGTTTTATCGATACGGTGAAGCAGGGATCTTGTATTGGGTAGCTGTTGAGAAACGCGGCGGAATGGAGCCGGAATTCCTTGACGTTAAAAGACAAATTGAGTTTGTGACTAATGAAGAGGCAATTCGCAAGGAAGAACCCGACCCAATCAAGCGGGCATATCTCAAGCGGAAATATACCATAGGTGAATAGATAAGCAAGTTTACATATGAACTAGCAAATGCCGTATGATTTACCATAAATTAAGGGGTGAGTCATGCGGTATTTTTTGTCCTTTGTATTTGTTGTGTTTCTTGGACCTTTTGCATATTCGCAAAGCGTAACCTTGCCTCCCAAAATCCAATTGGAGGTGGGAGAAGCAACTTCGATTAATATCGCTTTTGAAGGTACTTCGATTCGGTTTACCGGGGCTAAAATCGGCTCCAAAAAGCTCAATGTCATCCGTGAACTTACCGACGATCCAAAGGATTGCGTAGTATCAATTTGGGCTATGTCTGAAGGTGAATATGAGTTGAAAGCTATCTCTTGCAAAGAAGGAAAGTTGTCTCCGTTTGCAATCTGCATTGTGACCGTTGGAAGTCCCAAGCCAAACCCGAATCCAAAACCTCCTGAGCCAATTCCAACGCCTCCTATTCCTGTACCTGATGATCCAATTGCCAAGCGGTTGAAAGACTCTTTCAAGGAAGATGAAGGGGAGATGGTTGATAAATTCAAGGGAAAGGAAACCCTGCGAAACTTCCTGGTAGTAATGCCTGAACATATCAAAAATCCATCGGTAAAAACGGTGGGGGATTTATTGAGTGACTATAAAAGTGCTCAAACATCAGCATTCAAGCCGGGGGCGATTATCAAGCTTCGTACGCAAATTGCAAAGGAAATCTTGGATACGGTGGGAGACGACCCATCGGCACCGATTAGCGATGATATGCGAAAAAAACTTATCAATTTATTTGAACTGATGGCGGCTATCCTCAAAACATTAGGGTAAAAAATATGAATAATAAAAAACAAAAAACGAATGACCCTGTAGCGGGTCCACTCAATTGGAAACGATTCATTCCAACCAACTGGCAATCGATTTTTTCCACTACTTTAATTGCCGTAGTCGTCTACATTCTCAGTTTATTTGGCGTGAAATCTCCTGTTGTCGTTCCGCCAATGCCTACTCCTGTTTTCCCAGATAATTGGGTAGTTTTTGAAAAAGATAATGTGAATAGCGGGTTCCCCACTGGATGGACGGCACCACGCGAAGAAGACCGCAAGCAAGCCCTTGCTACTCCTGGTGTGTGGGAGTTTAAAAATACGGAAGCAAGCACAGCAGAGTTTGGCGATGACGTTGACATTTATCTTTGGAAAGCATCAAAAATAGTCCGTGGAAATCTAATACCGACTCGGAACCAAGGTTCTGTTGGTTCCTGTGTTTCGTTCGGTTTCGGGGCCGCTTATGAATATGCTGTTGACTGTCAAATTGCTTCGGGAAAGTCGATCCAAGAGCCGGTAGAGGTAGTCCAAGAACTGCTCTACGGTGGGGGACGAGTCGAAGCAAACGGGGGACGTTCTCCAATCATTGGAGATGGATCTACGGGAAGTTGGCAAGCTCGTTGGCTTGCGTCTGGCGGAGCGATTAAACGCGGTGTATACGGCTCTATGGACCTTCGACAGTACGATCAGGCTCGATGTCGGCTATGGGGTAAAAATGGCGTTCCAGATGAATTGGAGCCAATAGCCAAGCCCAACACGGCTTCTTGTGCTTTGGTATTGTCTGCTGAGGATCTTCGTAAGGCTTTAACTCAAAAATATCCTGTTGCTGTGTGCAGTAATCAGGGCTTCTCGTCTGTGCGGGATGGTAACGGTTTTGCGAGTCCTCAAGGTGAATGGGGACACTGCATGGTGTTTATTGGCTACCGAAGTGATATTAAAGGTTTTTATTGTTTGAATAGTTGGGGTGAGGATTGGATAAGTGGACCTGTTGGACCTGGGGAGCCTCCTCCAGGGGGATTCTGGGTGCGGTGGGATGTAGCTGACAGAATGATGAAACAGCGAGATAGTTACGCGGTATCAAATGTCAAAGGCTTCCCAAAACGTAAGTTAGATGTGAATGATTGGATTATTCAAGGGGCACATTAAATGCGAGGTTATATATCAATGAAATTAGTTTTAATTATGGCACTCGGATCAACCGTGGGCAGTTACGCGGAGACACCGGGAGAGATCAGAGCCAAAACTTCCCTAGCCCTAGCTGCGGCTGCCAGAGAGCGGGAATACGTTCAATCGATCAAAGCGACCGCAGACGCTGGGAAGTGTTTCGAGTCGGTGATTGACGCGGAGAAGGCTTCCAAGGCGACCGGGCGGCCATTGATCCTTTGGGTAGGGATGAAATGCGAATCTGTACCTAGCGTGCGTCAAGCTCTGTCTAATGCGATCCACTGCCATACCGATTCATATAACGGTGACTCCTCGCCGAGGATCGTATTCAAAACGCCCGATGGAACTTCGATGCGATTGGAACAAAAGAGCCTGATTGACTGCCCGGATTGTTCGGTTGCCACGGTGCGGAAATTGTCGGGAATCAAATAAGGATTAGAATATGGACCCCATTTCCTGCTTATGTATAGTTTTGTCTATTTTGCCTCTCCATCTACTTGGATGGATACTTCATAATAAATTAATCAGACGAATAGACGAATTAGAGCAACGGGCAGGAAATGAAGTTCAGTTTTTCGAGGGGTTGTTTCTCGATTTAGAGAATACCGTTGAGACGTTGGGCGAGTCTCTAGGGGTTGATTGGTACGGCTATCACGAACCTGGCGACGATGATTTTGAAGAACAAAATACCTGAAACAGGGTCAATGTTCACCAAGTTAGTAAGTAATTATCACATTTTCAGGATTCCCTGTAAAAATAGGGAGTTAATTATTAATCCTAATTATTAGGCACCTAGGGAATGATAATTAACTCGGTAATAATTAACTCGCATTTTCGACCATAGTTCACTAACTCACTGAACTATCTTTCCCTGAGCTTTGAGAGCGTTAAAAATCCTCTTGATTATCGCTTCTGGCTCCAGTCTCAAAACTGAGCAAACTCGAAAAAAGGTCATCAATTCGCAGCCAAGCGGGGCTTGGCATTCTTCGACAACTTGCATTACTCTTCGGTCACATCCTATTTTTTTAGCTAGTCGGTGAACTGTCCAGCTACGTCGCAAACGGGCACTTTTGACTATTTCCCCAAAGTAGGGACCGGTATACCCTTCCCAATCCAGGGGCTTACGGCCTTTTTTAACAGGCAGAATTTCTTCCATTATCTGCTCTTGACTTTCGTTTTCCAATCTTGTACTCCTTATGTGTGTGCGTATTGGGTCATTGTAGATCGCTTCGAGAGCGACCCCAATAAGCATGACTTTGATTGCAAATTTATTTTAAGAAATCTTGAAAACGTAGGTTGACTTCGATTTATTAACAGACTATGTTGATTGGTAGATAGGAAAGAAAAAGGAAGTTAAAAAGGAGATTGGCTATGTTTGGAATTTTTTCTCGCAAATCTATTATTGTCCCAGCAGAAGTAGTATTACCAGTGGCTCCGGTAGCTCCGGTAGCTCCAGTGGCTCCAGTGGAGTCACTGGAATCTAAAGCAAAGAAATTAGCCCTTACTGCCCACGAGGGGCAGAAATACGGAGGCCATCCGTATATCTACCATCTAGAGATGGTAGCAAGAATGGTGCGTCATGCGGCTGTGAGTGGTCCGCATGACCACGAAAAAATCACTGCCTCCGATGTGGACGAGATGGTTGCAGCCGCGTGGCTGCATGATGCTATAGAGGACACGGTGACCACGAGGGCTGACATCGGTGTATATATCAGCCCCGCGGTTGCCTCGTTAGTCTGGGAGTTGACTGCTCGCCCCGAAGAGGCGGAGGATAAGAGCCGAGACATTGAGTTTGCCCGTTTGGCGGGGATGTCCCCCAAGGCGAGGCTAATAAAATTATGCGATTTGGCAGCGAATATGGCCTGCTGTGCGGCAGGTGCGTCCTCGTACATGGTTGGATATGCAGCAGCATATCCCCGGTATCGGGGAGCACTTTACTCACAAAATTGCTCCAAAAATGTCGGTAGGACGTACCGATTGGAGCAATCCATCCGATGGTGTTTGTTGATTGCCCCGATCATAGCATCGGGGCAAAAATTCGTCGCAAAATGCGATGATTTAGGTCTTGTTGTCGGGGTGGATCTATACCCCGAATACGAGAAAGATATGCCAGGCGGCGTGTGATTTCTTACCTCCCAGAGAGTATCAGGGAGGTTTTTTTTCCAAAAAGGAGATTTTGAATGAGTCAATTTATTAAGTCTGGTCCATTGACACTGCGTGCCCATTTGATTCGGGACATCGCAGGCAATACAAGTTATTATTTCCATTGTTCCGATGGGGAGGAGGTCATCGTAGACAATCCCCAGGATTATTCATGCTCGTGTCATGATGCAAAGGTGGGGGTGTTTTGCTGCCACCTAGCTGGGGCTTTCCGATGGCTTGAGCAGGAGCCAAAGCAATGAAAGCCGATGAAATCTGGCGAAAAAATCGCCGGATGTTGGAGAATCTGGACTATTGTGAAAGATGGTCTATCCCCAATGTTGTGGGGACAAAAATTAAATGTTTTTTAGTTGATGAATCAATAATTAAAACAGAGGTGATTCTTAAAGACCGAATCCACCAACTCAAAGATATATCTATTTTAGATGTTGTTGGGTGGAAACTGGCGTAGTGATTTGAAGCGACAAGCGGTCGGATCTGGCCAAGTCTATCGGCCCGCTGTGATAATATATCACAGAATGAAACAACTCCGCTTACCCCGATGAGGCGACTAACGAGGGGCGTTTGCGGTGCCGACGTGAGAGTAAGCGACTGGAGCAGAAACGGCACCATCCAGTGACACTTCGGAGAGACGGAGATTGACGGCACTTGTAGATCAACGGTAGATCAAACCCGACTGGGGAAGATCCAGGTTCGAGTCCTGGCAAGTGCCATGTTTCAAACAAAAGGAGCAGCGTAAATGGAATGGTCTACGATGGCGGCTTTTGGCGGCATGATGGCAGGCTATGTATGCGGCTACGCATACTATGTCCTGCGAAAGGGCCGTGTTAAATGAAAGATGTTGCGGCTTGGCTTTGGGTCGGCATTTTGACCGCGTTTATCGTAGTTTCTGCGGTAAATCTTAGTTTCCGAGATTGGGTAATTAATCTCGGCGTTGGTTATCTATTCGGATTTGCTATCGGCTATTTATTTGCCGACACAATGGAGGGATAACATCGTGGATGATTCCGTATTGTGGTTCGGAATTGGGGTGACTTGCCTGGGTGCATTTTTGATGCTCGAAATGTTTTTCCGAAGTATCGGTGCGAACCGACTTCAGCGAAAATAGAGAAACCGTCTGCGGGAGACGTGGCCGAAAGGCACCCGTTGGCAAGCCATGAGAGCCAGCTATGACATAAGGCGAAATCCGTGGCATCCTTAGAGGCGGAGTTTTGAAGTTCTCCTCATGCCTGCTGTAGGGTTCTCTGCGGTCTGGCGACGTTTATCTAATCTTGTCGCAAAGTTTAGATAAATCCGGGGTCGATTCCTCGGTGCAGAAATGTGTTGATAAAAGGACATATTTTGTTTTGTTGATATAAAAGGAAGTTGATATGAGAGCGTTAAAAACACGGCGTGACGAATTTGTTCAAATCGATCTGAATTGGATTGCGTCAATTCTTCCGGGCATATCCTCTACTAGGCAAAATACCACTATTTTTGAGTTTGGCGGGGTGACAGTCTATGTGACTGTCACTGGAAAAAGCACGTCTGTCAAGATCCAAAGCCATCTTCGCACTTCCTGCGGATATATTGAGAATAGAGGGGATTTTCTGCGATGTTTATACGCAGTCGATCCGTCGTTTGCGTATAAAATCGAGTAAAAATAAAGGAGCGAAGATGTTATTTTTGTCGCGGAAATGGGGTGAGTCCATCGTTCTGAAGCTGCCCAATGGGGATGTTATTCGCATCGAGGCTACCGAGCCGCGAGCGGGAACGCGGGACGAAGTTAAGATTGGTCTAGAGGGGCCGCCGGACGTTGTTTTCCTGCGGGAAGAGCTTTTGTCGGATAAGGAGTTTGGCGACATAGAGATAAAGCTAGACTCTTATTTGGCGGAAAAAAAAGGAAGAAAATGAGGTGATTTATCGGAAAAGTAGTATCTGCTGAGATGGAAAACGACACTTTGCATATTAATGATGGGAATCCTCATACCTATCAGATTGACAAAGAAGCCGGAACTGGATTTTATATCCTAGTGAATTCAGTTAGTTTCCAAAAGTATCGGACATCCCTTGATTCATGTGATTGCAAGGGATTTACTTACCGTAGAACTTGTAAGCATGTGGAAGCATTGCGACTAATTAAAGGAGAAGGTATGGCTAACGAAGTGGCAGAAGTGAAGACTAAGAATCTGGCAGAGGTGTTTGTTTCAAACAATCTTGCATCTCTGAACGATCAAGAGAAGACTGAATACTATTTGCACGTTTGCGAATCGATGGGGTTAAACCCATCAACTCGGCCCTTGGAATTCATGAATATCAAGGGCAGAACTATCCTGTACGCAACTAAAAATTGTGCTGAGCAGTTGCGAAAAAACAACGGTGTTTCTGTTGAGATTGTCTCCAAGGAAATTAAAGGGGAAATTTTTATTGTAGAAGTCAAGGCCACTGATAAGACTGGCCGAACTGATTCCGATGTCGGGATTGTGACCATTGCAAATCTGCGTGGCGACGACTTGGCGAACGCGATTATGAAAGGTGTGACTAAGGCTAAAAATCGCGTTACATTTTCCATTTGCAGCAAGGGGCTACTAGACGAGACCGAGACCGATACTATTCAAGGAGCGGTCAAGGTGCCTCCTGTTGAGATGCCCAAGTTTAAGAACGTGGGTCATTTAGCAAAGGATCATGTTCTGGAACCTGTTGGTGATGCTTACGAGCCAATTAAGGAGCAACGCCCCGCTTTGCTTCAAGAGATCGGAGAGATTTTTAAACACTTTTCCACGGCTCATGTGGAAAAGTGGCTCCTGAAGAACTTCAGCAAAAAGTCTTTCGACCAACTGACTACAGATGAAATCTTGAATGCAATCGCACGAGCAAATAAAAGTTCTGGTGAGAAGTAACCTGTCCCACTAACCTATAAACGCATTAACATATAAGGATTTATTTATGAGTCTTATTGACCAAAGCATTCTTGACGACCTGCGAGAAATCGACCCAAACAAAATTGAAAAGCCTATACAGCGTTCTGCCGGGTTGGACAGCCTCCCAGATGGGAAGTACGATGTGCAAATTGTATCGGGTGATTTGAAGAAGCTGGACGATGGAAAGATCGTGTTCAATTTCTCGATTAAAATCATCGGGGGAAGCAATGCGGGGTTTATCTGCCAGTCTGATGCCCGATGGATTAAAGGGGCTGATGGGATCAACTACGATGCAATCAATCGCATTGTAAGTGATCTGGTAACGCTTGGAGTTCCTGCTGGCGACTGGAAGGGACCAGGGGAATTTGCTGCGAATATCACTGCGGCGTTGACTCTAGTGGCAGGGCGAAAAGCTAAGGTTCAGAAGGTGAGCAAGGAGAAGTTAGGCAAGACTTACCATAACCTTTACATTAACAGTCTTTTACCAAACGATTTTAAACCATCGGCATCGGCTCCTGCGGTGATGGTATTTGAGCAACAAACGGAATCGGACGAAGGAATTCCTTTCTAAGGGGAGATATGCAATGGAGGCGATTAGGAAAGAATGGCTTACTCCTGAGGAGGTGGCAAATATGCTAAATTTGTCTATGGCTCAGGTTAAGATTCTGATTAAGTCCGGGAGAATCCCCTCAATTAGACTATCACGAAAGATATCTAGAATTAATGCAGATGCGTTAAATGCATTTATCGTTCAGTCTAGTTCAGGTGGTTGAGATTTGATGTGTAAGTATCGCTTGGGGCGTTCACGGTGAAACGCTATCGCTGTATGAAAATGGGTGTCAATACAGCATATGTCAAACCCATATACTCGGTTCGACTCCGGGCAAGCGATATGTCTAACAAAAGGGGTAGCGATGACAGCGAAAGAAGCAAAACAGTTGCATTTTGAATTGCACGAATTTCCTAGGTGGCTAGAAAAGGTTAGAAAATCTGTTGAGTTGGGAAAAGTGTGTATCACGATTCCAAAGGATTCTGCTTTGATTGATGCGTTCAAAAAGCTGGGGTATAAAGTGGAGCCGACTTACAATAACACCTATGAAATGCGTTCGGATGATTACGAAGTTCGTTGGGAATAACAAAAGGAGGATCGGTGATGAGATCGACAGTATCTAGCATTTGTTTTGACGCGGGAAACGCTTCCGATGACATTCTTTCTCTTTTAATTCATTTGAAGAGAAATCTTAGCGACCTAAACACTAGAACCAAGACTCAAGAGCATCCTATTGTAAGGCAGTTTGTTGAAGTCATGAAGCTTATTTATTTAGGAGAAAAGTAGTGTTTTCACTAAATCAAAACATTCATGCAGTCCTAAGAGGGGTTATCAAAAGAAATTCTTTTATGACTTGGCCAGAAGCCATTCAAATGACTGCGATGTCGATTCGTTTGCTTGCTAGTCTTGAAAAGTATCAATACATTTTAGATGAACAGCATAGTCAAGGAGGTATTGAAGAATGAGTTCA
>JBBBWG010028311.1:6557-21872 GCA_037176905.1 Azolla pinnata
CTTGAAAATCTGAGAAAGCAGAAGTCGATTTGGTTAGACCAACTCATACTATGACTTGAAAATCTGAGAAAGCAGAAATCGATTTGGTTAGACCAACTCATACTATGACTTGAAAATCTGAGAAAGCAGAAGTCGATTTGGTTAGACCAACTCATACTATGACTTGGAAATCTGCTAAAAAACAAGCACTTTACTGGCTGATTACAAGCGACATGTCATCCAAGATTGAGACTGATTTGCGTCCTCCTTGATGAAATGCCAATTTTTATATGGTTGATTATAATTTCTTTGGTGCATTCTTAGTAGGTATTTGTGATGGTGAACAACAGCTTGACCTAATACCAATTGCAAACGTGTGTTTGTGCTAAGAATGTTATACTTGATAAAAAGAAGTATGTTATACTTTAATAATTAGACTTCATACTTTTCTAGCTTCATTCTCAAGTGAAACCTTGTTATTTTAATGAACACTAATTTCTGTGGTTGAACGGTAACAAAGAAATTCTTTTATTCACATTGTAAATGATTTGCTTATGTTTGCTTCCAAGATGTTTCCTTATCCTGTTTTCACAGATGGAAGCCTTTATATGGCTACACCAATAGATCTGATCTTCTTGCTGTTACCGATTCTCAATGAAGCTCGAATGAAGGTTCTGGATTATTTTTGCATATTTTTGCTGTTACTCATTTTGTTGTATTTTTTCACATGCTCTAATTGATCTGCATACTGCATAAGTTGCAACATGGAGGCTTATTATGTTGGTTTCTGTTTTCCTGAATCAAGCAGGCTTCTTGGTTGTAAATGAAAAATCAAGGAATTCACCATCTTCTTGGCGTCTATTCTCAAAGAAAGCTTATTGCTCCCCTTGAACTCTCAATGTTTGCTTGAAAGGCCATGAGCATGTTCTTTCTAACTAACTAGGCCTATACAGCATTCCATAAATCAGAAAAATTTGTTGACCTTACTAACCTAAGCCATTGTTTGGGGTTTCTTTTGCATTGTTGCAAGTTCCCATATGATGCAATAATCACACCATCAAATCTGACTTAGATATTAGATACAGGGGCTCATACTCCATAAAAGGAATGCACATATGCCTTTTCTTCAAGAGACATTATACCTGGAGTCATCATGTACCATCACTCTGGCCTCTTTCTTCTTCAGGTCGGGTTCCACAAGTGGAGTCATCACTTTTATAAGATATAGACACTCTATATGATCTCTCCTTGAATTGAGCATGATAAATCCAACAGCATCTTGACACTTATTGCAACTCATTATCTTTATTCATTTGCCAATCAGCTCAATGCGGATGATAGTGTCCAATAGCTTATTTTCTGGTGTAATTCCCCTTTCTTCAGAAAAAAAGTTATTTATCTATGTAGATATTGGTGATAGCTGGATACATTCAGACAAGTATCCACAGTTAATTCTTCTAACGCTTCCTGGCTGCTTACTCTGGCTTTTCTCCATCTCCCACATTCGTATATCTATCCTGATGTTATACAAAGAGTTGATACATTTTGGGTTTAACAAGGTATAGGACTCTAAGTGTTTTTTAAATTCTTCTCTATGCTTTAGAAAGCAGATGATCTTGGAAAATTTAGGACATTTGAGGACATTTTGTATGTGAACGGCTATCCTGGGTATTCAAACCTTTCACAGATTTCGCCAGATTTTCTTGCTGTCGTTTGCGAAGTTAAAGGTACATTGATCTCTTCTAAAAACTCGTTTTCATTTCTCTATCAGATAACGTGCTAAGAAGCAATGTGTTCTTTGCAGAAGTTGGAACCTCGAAGTATTATAGGCTTGATGATAGCAAAGTTCTGTCTTGGCTTTGTTGCAAGGTGAAGTGCTATTGGACATATTCCTGTTTTATTGTTTTTTTCATGAAACTACTTCAAACATCTAGAAACGAAGTTCACAAATTGTTTCGGAAAGATGAGTCACTCTTTGATGAAAAATTGATTTGTTAGAGGAACATTTTTGTTCTTCTTTGTCGTTAATTCACACACAAGATTAAGAGAATGTTTTATCTTACTATTACAAATTTGAAGTCGTAACACAACAATTTGGAATCCTAAATCTTTTGATCACACACTTGTATAAATTCTTTCTCTCATGCCTTGTTCCATCACTATGTTGTAAAATTTCTTCTTCATAGATTGGGTCATCGAATCTTTCTCACCAGGTCAAATTAACTATGGAAGGTTTGGATGCATTGGAGGGGTACAGTAACATGTTGGAAGGAGCAAAAGGTATGTGCTAAAGCAGGAATATCTTGCAAGTTCATGAACATTCTCAAAAAGAGATAAAATGTTGGAATAATGGATTTCCTTTGACTCTAATATGCACAATATTAGAAATTTTGGTGCATAATATTGTTGGAATGTTAATCTCTACTTGATTATCAGCAACGAACGCTCATCCCACTTCAATGTTACATTAAGCACTGATCTCCACTCAACATAAGCACTAATGCACACATTGTACATTTTTCTTTTTCCGTTGTACATTTCCACATAACATCAAGGTTTCCCTCAAGTATGATGAAAGACGTCTGTGACATTATTCTGCCTTTGTTTTTACAGAGGCTCATGCAATAGGACTGGTTGGAGATTATATAAAAGAATCGCCATGGCTAGAAATGCTTTGTAAACACTATGGGTATTGATTGTATATCCTCTTATTTTGTTCTATCATGTCTTATTTTCTACTAGAAAAGCAGTTTATGGCTAAGTTTGTTTACCTTCTACTGTTAGTGTTGATCTACAAACATTAAAGAAATCGATGCCTGGTGACATTGATGATAGTTTCGACCCCAAGCCTAACATTGTGCGTTCTGAGCTATTTCTATTTTTAAACCATGTTTTACACAAAGCTTATTGTATGTACTGTGTCCTGTATTTGAAGGTGAGAAAAGATGGAAATGCTACTACAACTGGGAAAGGGAAGCCAGCCAAAAAGGCAAATACAGCTGGTCTAAGGAAGGTGACACAATTCTTTGCTCGCGAGCGATGATTTGTTTTTCTTGCCCACAGATTTTTTCTTCTTCTTGTTCACTGTGTGTGAACAAATAGATGTATAGCATATGATTTGAAGCTCTAATCATTCAAGGTAGAACACGCATTTGAGATGAGTTACATGGATCTCCTTGGGCCCAAGGTCGAAGGAATGAAAACTTGGAGTACATCTATGGTCCCATACCATTTGAAACATTGATTGAGAAAGCTTTTTCAACGACTCTTTTTTATCATAGCAAAAATGATAACCATAATGGGTTGGACCATTTAAGTTGTACATGGAAAGCTAACTATTGAGATTTTTAATATTTGAACTTAGATATCTGATTTAGAAGCTTGACATGGACACATCTGCCCCAATGAGGTGTCATAAGAGGTATTTCCATATGGTTCAGCACCTTTCTTGTTCATCCATGTTGATACTATATTTCTCTTTCTAAGTAGTATAAGAATCGGCGTATGCATAAACTTAAAAATTTTCAAATAAGTCTTATACCGTTGCTGTCTCAAGAAGGTTAAATGTCTGAAAAGCATTACGATGATACTGTAATTGATTGTTATTGTTATTCATGGGTAGTAGAATATGTTAGATTGTTAATGCATAAGATTAAAATTCTTTTGCAATGAGATAATGAAAGATTCCAATAAATAACCTTTAAATTAGTATACTTTTGTAATATGGTTTAATTTCATGTGTATAATCGAACACAAGCATTGTTCATACTCAACTTACGCTACTATCTCAAAATGAGAAAAACTATCTGCTTGTTTAATTGATTTGATTAAATTGTATAAACACCCTATATTTTGGTGACAAATAATGTGGAGAGAAAGACTCCTCAAAATTTTGAAATATAGTCTCAAAATTGACAAGGAGTGGGCACAGTGAGTTATATCAAGAAAATAAAATCTTTGAGTAAGATGTCTGACTATTGAAATTGAACTTATTTCACCAAAACCACTTTGAAAAAGAAATTGCCCAATTAATCCAATTTTTTTATTGATTATGCATAATATTATATCACCATAAGTTTCTATCAAAGTTAGTCAAATTGAGTTATAAGGCATTACAAGTTGTGAGTGAGTGTGTGTGTGTGTGAAGACCAAAGTTCATAGACAATGTAGAAACAAAAGGAGGATAGTCTTTTTTACAATCTTATGAAAAAATCAAGTAAGATTTTGATCAATTGAGAGAAATTTTGTTTTGTCGGCTTGACAGTCTCGTCTATTTCTTATACATTTCTGGATATCGCTTGTACATCTCATGAAGTAATTGAAAGGAAACCACTACTTGGAAAAAAAAGGTAGTATAACTCTATTCTATGAGTGACATGATATAATTGAACAGAGTTGTTTGATCATCATCTTGTGTACTTGTGTATATAGTTTATATAAGCTTTGTATGAGCTAAAGCACCGAAACTACTAGATAAGCACATTCTCCCCCACTCAATTGATAAGTGCCCCATAATCATTGGTAATCATGAGCTTGAAACCGTTCAAGGGCCTTGTAGATTGCCATGTAATCAGTCGTAGCATCGCTAATCATGAGCCCAAAATTGTTTGAAGGCCTTTGCAGATTGCCTTGTAATCAGTCATAGCATCCCTAATCTGGAGCCCTGAATCGTTCAAAAGCCTTGCAAATTGCGCCCTACGCCTAAATGTGGCGTCCTTAATGGATCGAGTCGCACTAATCTTAACGTTGTCAACCAATATTGCTCCACGTTAATTTCCACTACTTCTCTGCCACTAATCGCTAGCGATCCACATTAATTGTCGCTAATTCTTTGTCACTAATCACCATTGATCCCTACCTAATTAGGAGGGGTTGCCTACAATTGCACCCTGCCCCTAAATGTGGCATCTCTAATGGTTTTCGTCACACTAATATCTTAATGTTGTCAACGATAGTGATCCATGTTAATTGTCACTAATTGTTCACTAGTAATCGCCAATGATCCATGAAAATTTTGCTAGTTCTTCACCACTGATCGCCACTAATCCCTGCCGTGATTAGGAGTCCATGTTGCATTCTCTAGATTGAAAAGAAAAATAAAAATGAAACTGTAAAGGGGAAAATCCCTTATATGTCATGTATGTATGTATGTATGCATAATACATGCATGCATACGTACATACGTACACACATGCACGCACGCATGCATACATCCATGCATGTACATATATCGACACATACAAAAATCCCGGGAGAATTACCAAAAAGAAAACGGCTAACAAAATTATAAATTACATTTCAACACCTACTGAAATCAGAAATCGTAAATGCTGAAATCAGAACTTACAAATTAACGCACGGTGAAATTAGAAATTAACGCCTAATATTATCTTTCACTAAAAAATAATGTCCAATTACTTCCGCTAGTAGTTGATTTGATTCCTAATCATTTCTCACTAATTGATCCTAATCGACTTTCTTACTATATTCAATCAACAAAAGCCGATTATTTTAGAATCTAATTAATTTATTGCCATGCTAATTCGAGCGAATTAATTAGTTAATTCGATGTTAATGAAACTCGCAATTAATTGATTCAGTGTGAATCAATCAATCGCAGGTTAAGTTTCAGAACTAGGCATTAATTTGCAATTTCTAGTTTTCAAAATGTAATTTATAATTTTGTTTGGCGTTAATTGTTTTTTGGTTGTTTTATTTAGGGTCCATTTTTTACAGATTTCCAAAAACATCACAAAATTTTGCTGCTCTCTCTGAAGACGAAGGAAAAGGACGACGACGACGACGACGACGACGAACGGAAGAAGCTGCACATGGCGCACAGACAGCTTCTACACCTCCTTCTTCGCCCTCGCAATCCTGCTGCTCCTCTCCCTCGCAGCCGCTTTGGCTCCTCCCGGAGCTCCCGTAGCAGCTATCCACTTTCCCCCCAGGTTCGTTCCCGTTTTGTTGTTTCCCTTGTGCGGAATCTCATCTTCTCTTTGGCTTAGGGTTTCTGCTGCGTCGTTTCTGTTTTTCGATGTTTTTGGAGGAAATGATAATAGTCAGAATGAACCGGTTGATGCTTATTTTGCTGAAAAGGAAAATTAGAAAGTGGAAAGGGACGAATTTGTTTGCATTACATACGTTTTATCTCTTTTTTATATCAATCGCCTGAATTTCTGAAAGCTATTGTTCCCGCTGAATTCTTTGTTTCTAGATTCTTATTCTGTTCGTAATACACTGTCGCCAAACATTGTACAATGAATTGTTGTTGTATTGGGATCGAAGAAGTTTGCATTCAGAAGGAAAGAGAAGCATTACCAAAGGCATACTCTATTATCCAAAATACTGCAATTGTCAAGGCCTTCGTAGTAACATTGAGACATACAACTTACGGTTGCATCCAAAATCTCATCTTCTCTTTGACTCAGGGTTTCTGCTGCATCGTTTCTGTTTTTCGATGTTTCTGGAGGAAATGATAATAGTCAGAATGAACCGGTTGATGCTTATTTTGCTGAAAAGGAAAATTAGAAAGTGGAAAGGGACGAATTTGTTTGCATTACATACGTATTATCTCTATTTTTTATCAATCGCCTGAATGTCTGAAAGCTATTGTTTCGGCTGAATTCTTTGTTTCTAGATTCTTATTCTGTTCGTAATACACTGTCGCCAAACATTGTATAATGAATCGTTGTTGTATTGGGATCGAAGAAGTTTGCATTCAGAAGGAAAGAGAGGCATTAACAAAGGCATACTCTATTATCCAAAATACTGCAATTGTCAAGGCCTTCGTAGTAACATTGAGGCATACAACTTACAGTTGCATACATGGAACAAAAAGGAAGTGACACTTTGAATGAATGAAAGAAACATTGTTGAGGCAACAAAAGTTATCACACTTCAAATGAATGAAAGATACACTATGGAGGGACACAAGAAACAAAGGTTGATTAGTTGTCAAGCATTTAGGATGTTCAGTATGCTTTGTATTGTTATTACAGTTTATCTCTACATCTTCTATACTCCAGCCAGAATGGTACCAAGCACCATTCTTCCTTGTAGGACATTAACATGCACAGTGGACCAAAGCCTCATTTCAAGTAGTAGAATCTCCCACTATTTCATAAATGACAGGCCGTTGGCAAACACAGTGTTCATCCAATTCGACCTACAATGGACCTGACAGCAGATCCATACTTCCATAGATATTTGTGCACGCCTGCCTATCTTGGTCTTTGGTTTATTGTAAAGAGGGTCAGATCTGTCCTATCTCTCTGGGAGTAGGTAATGTAGATTTTCTATTGGGATCAAAAAGGCTTGCTGATTCTTCTGTGTCCAAAAATATAGTGACCAATAGCAGATTATCCTCCTAGCAAGCGATATGCTGCTGAAGGATATCTGTTTGGAACACTCCATTCTTTTTTTATTTTATTATACTCAAGTGGAGACAATCAAACCCGTATTGGAACAGGTGCAGTGCATGCATAGTAATGCGATGAGACTGGAAGCATTCCTGCATTTCATTGTGCCATCAATAGCATTTCCACGTTCAGCTAACTATTTTGATGGCACAAGCTAGTCTGAGTACCTTTATTCGGCGCCACTCCCAATGCAATTTTGGATCTCTGGACTCCCATGTTTCTAGGTGGAGAGGGAAAGGGATGCACTGGCCTTTTTGGCTTCTTGGTTTTTATTTGGGCATCAATTAGACCGTACATAATAGAGGTTTTGATGATCATGTGGTTCCAAATAAACTTTTATTAATTGGAAGGTCAGAAATTAGGCATCTGATGATTGTTTACAGAGAAGCATTCGGAGGGGTGTAAGCTGTTTCCTGAATTTAGAATCAGTGATTTTTGAAATCAGGGATTTCTGCAGTGTGTTTTAACAGAAGTTATGCAGTGGCAGTTGAAATACTTCTATTTTAAATCTTTTTTTCTACTTGGATTATATATCAAAGTGACAGAGGAGGCACCTAGCTTTCTGAACGATTGAGTTGTCATATCAAAATTTCAAAACCCTCAACAATCTTTCTAGCATACTGTCAGTGAATATTAATTGGGTGAAATCTAATCAAAATTTAAATAATTAACTACTACTGTTGAAGTTCAGGCCTATCTACCATGGCTTATTTATGAACAAGAGTAGTTATAAGACCAGTGAAATAAAATGATACTTTTAATGCCACTCAAATAATATGAGACATGATATCAAGAGATGTTGGATTGGGGATAATATATGAGATGCCAGATTATATTTCTCTTGGGGATTCATTATTGATGTTATTGGCCATATGATTGAACTATATGTTTGGCATGTGTGGGTTCCTGTAGTCTTTGCCGTAGCCTTTTACTGAGTTCAGTCAAATATCAAATAAATGAGATCTAAGTTTGCTTATGTGTGCTAAGGAGTATGGAACGCCTGATAATGTGGTTGAAGGTCCTTATGAATCCATGTTCTGGCATGAATCATTCTCTTCTGGACGTTGTTTAATACTAAGTATCATATGTTGGGATTCTTTGTCATACATTGATTAGAAAATAATTTCGCATGAAGATTGCAAAAGTATATTAAGATTGATTCCTTTTGGTGCATTTTCAATGATAAGAGATGACTTTTCAGGAAGAACCTTTTTTATGTGTGTTTGTCATCAAGTGTAAGAGCTTGTCTCAGAACATATCATTTATGTTGTTTCAATTAGTCGTTTTGTGTTGATATACTATGAGCTTCTGGGAAATCAGATTTATGATGATTATTTTTACAGAGGAATAAATTTTCTGTGTGTATTAGCCTGTAAGAGCTTGTATTAAAACAAATCATGTGTTTCAATAAATTTTCTTGTGCTGGAAAACTGTGGCTTATTGGAAATTGGACTTACGATAATCAGAAGTTCAGGTTTCTTGAACATCATGCTACCGTGTTTGTTTGTTGCTGAAAAACATTTCCGCAACTCTTCTTCTAAGCCTTGTTCCCTTATTAATAATGAAGAAAATAATCTGAAAACAGAATTAGTTTTTAAGGCATATATAAAACTTTTATATATCTATAAGATGCTGCATAGGCATTTCGAGATTGAAAATATGAAGGTAGCCATAGTTAAGTTACAGATTAATTGCGTACTAATCAAACTTGTATTTTATTCTGCAGATTGGACAGAGGTTTTTCTCAACAGCTTCTAAGCATGGTAGCGGGAAAAGTACGCATTCTGAGAAGACAACAAGTGCTCCTCAAAAGAAACCCATCCCCCCTACACCTTTAACTCCAAAGGCTGCTCCACAAGTTCCACAAACTCCACAAGCCGCACAAGCTCCACAAGCTCCACAAGGTACACAGCCTCAAAGTAAAGAATCACCAAGAGAACCAGGAAGTACACCGAAACAGTCATATTTTATGATTGTGGCTGCATTGTCTGCGGCAGCAATTGCCATTGTTACTATATATCCTATGGACCTGCGCAAAGTTTTACATCTTGGTCAAAAAGAAGAACACCGGAAAGATGAACAAAACTTGGAAAAAAAGACAGTATTCGAAGAAACAGTAGTTTTAGGAAATCAAACACTTAATGAGAAAGATGAAAATGCCTTAGTAGAACCAAAAGTCATCCTCATTGACGAGGTAAAAGAGTTACAAGGAAATGAAAGAGAGAGTGCAGAAAATTTTCTTCATCAGGAATCCACAGCAAATGTTATTTTAGATGGATCTATGGATGATCAGGTGCAAACTCGCAGTGAAGATGTTCCATTACAATCTGCCACAGTAGTAAATGAGGAACAAGAGCTACAGACTAATGAGATTAGTCAAGAAAGTAATATTGCTGAAACTGTGGAAGAACTCCCAGTGCAGGATTCTGTACCTGATGTTATTTTAGATGGAATTGTGACCAACCAAGTGCAAGAAGACTCTGAAGTTCTACATAAAATTCCATCAGAACCTGATACAAAAGCACGGGAGGAGCATGAAGCCTTACATATAATTCCAGAAAAATTGGAATCTGCTATACTATCAGGGGAAGAAAAAGAACCTATTCATGAAGTTCCAAAAACATCAAAAGAGGTGTGTTTGAATGTGTTATCACAGGTTAGCATTATCATATATGCTTCTAACAGATTGTAAGATTGAATGAATTATTATGTCAACCATGCCATTCAACAGAAGTGTTTTAAATATGCAAATCTTTTTGCATGTGTTTCGCTCGTGGCTCATAGAGAATATTTATTTTTTGAGAAAATTACAAGTTATGATCATTCCTTAATCTTCAGATTTCAAAGAGTGAAAGCAAGAGACCTAATGTTATCGAAGCATATAATCTCCAAGTTAATGGTGCAAAAACTGCATATGTACTTGACGAAGATTTACCAGAACATGAGGCCTCAATAAAGGTAACTGTAATGTTGGGGATATGTTTCTTGTGATTCACACTATGAAGGTGCATTTTATTTTTTATGACATCAGGGATTATTTATGAAACCTTGATATGATGTTCATAGCCCGATTCTGCACCTGAAATGAGTACAACGGATGGGCAATATCCTGATTCTGCGAAAAATGCATTTGATATCTTGGACATGATCCATGCTGCTGAACAGAGACAAGCAGAAATTGATGCATACCTCTATGAAGAGGCACTGAAGAAGATAAAGGTAATCAAATTTCTGACATCATCAGTGTCATCATCAATTATCTATTACTTTTTAATGCAATGTAATTAGATACCTGTCTTTTGATCAGTTCGTCCTTTTCATCTATTCTGTTTTTGATGGTTCTCTTACTTGATGTTATAGATTTACAAAAATTCATAGAATTCTTTCAATAGTTTGTAAATGGATGATTGTTAATGACAATATTGTGATGAGAATACTTCCAATCACCAGCTAGTGCTTCAACAAGAAATAAAGGATGCTCAAGCAAAGGAGTTAATGTATGCGGAAGAAGCTAATCGGTTGGGACAGGTTAATCTTCCTCCTCAGTGTTTTCCATGCTTAAATTTTGATTGCTTAATTATGTATATTGTATTTATACAAGCCGATTCCAGTATGGAAATGGTAGGGTTTTGTTTCTTCATCAATATTATGGCATTGAAGTATGCAGCTCACTGTTTAATACAGTGAATAGATTAATAAATAGTGTATGCCATGTGGCACTGTGACATTGTAACTGATTTTGTTTTTTCTTTGAGTTAGAGAAAGCAGGCTATTCTTCCCCAGAGACTATATTTCTTTTCATATGATGATAAGATTCATGTCATGGGGTAATAAGATTCTTCTAATATCATCAATTCTTAGTATTTCTTTTACAGAAAAATGCATGCAAACTGTCTGATTACTTAACATAAATAAGAGTAGGCTGACAAAATCTACTTATTGTAACATAGTCAAGTGTGCAATAAATATAAAAAGAGTCAAATAAATATCTTGATTCTTGAGAGGCAAATTTTGATGTGATGAGTTTCAAACATACCATAGTTCTATCCTACTCAGAGAGACACAAAATGATTATTTCTTGTAACGGCAAACAATATTGTGTACAAGTATATGCACTTTTACTACTGCTTATCTTTTCATTTTTTTGCTTCTATATTATTACATTTTTTATTGTAATGGGCCCACCCTAGTGATATGCCTAGTAATACTCTAGTTAGCCCATTTGAAGTGTAGCTCGAATCTCATGATAATCACTCTGATTAGGCCGTTCATATTACTAGATACCATCATGGTTTCTAGGGGTTCACTCGTGAGTAATGACTTCTTGATCTCCACACTGTTGCTTTACCAACTAAGCTAGAACCATTTTGTTCTTTATTTATCTCTCTCTACCTCTTTCTCTTTCTCCCTCGCTGAAAGGCCATTTTGACCTTGTAAGAGACTTTATATACTTTCTTCTTGATCTTCCTCCTTAGGAAGAAAACATATCTAATGTTTCTCAGGTTCCACTGTCGACTTTTTGTTTCATTGTTCAAGGTGGAGCATGCAGTAAAAGAAAGCATACTTTAATGGCGTTGCTTGGCACTGTTGATGTGCCAGCATCAGTAACAATAAAGAAGAATGTTATTAGAAGAATGGATTTAACTATCAACACCTTGAAATTGTCTTTTATCTAATTAGTAATCGTGCTATCTTATCTTGTACCTGAGTATCATTTCGAATTTTCTGTATTAGCCTACATATGGGTGTGTCTGTTTGTTCGGTCATCATGGTTTAATGAAAACACACTGTACTCATCTATGCCATATATGGGCTAGCAAAATAGGGCAATATGCTTCAGCACTGTGGTAAAAAAGTCCTGAATATGATGGTTATCGTGTATATGAGGATATCACATGGAAACCAGGCAGGATGATGCACAACATACCAGTCTTGGTTCGGGGTTGATCATATTGTTGGGCACTGTCTGTTTTTCGAGTTTTTTTTTGAAGCTCTGCAGAAGCTCTGATTAATACTGTTTCGATTTTAAGGAAATAGAATTAGAGAGAGAAAAAGCTGCTGCTGCTTTGAGGGCAGAACGTGAACTTTCTATTGAGAGACTTAATCAAGAATTGAAGCGTAAGGTATTTTCCAAACCAACCATATTACGTTTCACTTTTCATGTAACAAGTTCAAAGTTGACATACTGTTTTTAGGAAGAGGAAACGAGTCTTAAACTTGAGAAAGGGGATCTTCTAGCAAAAGCTGAAATCACCGCAGCTATTGCAAAAGAGAAGGCACTCCATTTGAACGATGTTAAGGATGTCAAACGAGAAGTATGATTAATTATGTATGCTTCCTTAATGAGCATGTACGTTTATCACATGGATGGTGACAAGTGATAATCTTGATTTACAGGTCGAAGCTCTGCGTATGGTTTTTCATGCACGGTCAGAAGAAGTTCGCCTTAGCCTTACTGCTCATAAACTTGCTGTGGTAATAATGCCCATAAACTTGCAATAAGGTCGGCAGTTTGCTTTTCATCATGGAATAGTTTACATTTGAAGCAACATTCTGCCAAATCTGTAATAGGGAACTTTTGCTTTGGAGGATGCAATGAAAAATGGCGCTTCAGTAGAGAAGGTTATCGACTTAATTTTTGCATCTTATGGAGGTCGGGGTTCAGATCCTCTTTTAGATGCTGCTCTATCTTCACTGCCAAAGAAAACACAAACCATTGCCCAACTGCATCAGAAGGCAAGTTTACTGTTGGTTTTTTAATTTTTATAGTTGATGAAAATCCTTGTCCAATGTTCATGTCCAATAGCTCTATAATTTGATAAACATGTGATTGATGAAACCATCTTGTGCTTGTTACAGAGGAAAGACGCTGTTTGATGTTATCTTGCAACCATTTTTTTATCCTCAGCATTTTTGTTTTCTCATTTATTTGATGTGTATTAATTCTTGCTTGTGCTGTAACCTCTCTTCTTGGTTTTGGAAATTAGGTATCTCAATCTGAAAATTAAGTTAGACAGTGTTACAAAATTGAATAATTCATTTTGATATATCCTTCTTTTGTCCATGTACATGATTGATGAATTCTGATTTAGGTGAGAGATGCCATAAATTCAGCTACTGTTTAGGCAGAGGCTAAAGATGGAAGATTGGAGCAATAATGCTCAATGAATAAGTAGCCATTATTTTCATGAATTCCAACAATTTGATGTAGATGAAAAGAACTTATATCAAGAGTAGAACTGGCAACCATGTGTCTAGGAATGGCCTCTCCGCGTCTTCTTGACCTCTGAATCACAGTCGTACGATATCCAAATTTTCAAAAATGTTGGAAGCAAGCCTGTTTCTCATTTCAATGTTAATTATTGTATTTTTATTATTATTTGTTTGACCATTCATCACGTTTATTTTATTTTATTGTTCTCTATGTATATGGCTGGAGAAGATGCTTTGTAAGGATTGTTCCCAATTGGTTACACTCCCCTCTGCTGGCCAGTAATACGTTAACATAGGCACTTCTTTGCTACGGATTCTTAGACAAAGTTCATGAATCAATCTTTTGGGCCTGTTATTTTTTGTCTTTGGTTTCTGCAGTTCGAGAGCATGAAAGGTGCGATTCTAGAACTGTCCTTGATACCTGCTTCAGGTGGTGGTTTCCTAAGCCATGCAGCTGCCAAAGTAACATCGTTCTTGAAGGTAGGCATTTGATTTTCAAATTCATTGAAATAGATTGCATTGCATTGCATCTGGACCGCCATCTGTAGTGTCAGACATACATCTTGTGCAAAAATATTTTAGTCTAGCTGGATATCCACCCCTGGTTCGATCATATCCATTTGTCATGTGTCCCCCACATCAAATACTGTGGGTATATTGCATCAGAACTGCAGGCTTAGTTCTCCTGGCAGTGCTTGGTGCTCTGCTTGAGCGGTGATTTACCCAAACTGATGGTTTTCCGATGACTTAAAGAGAAGAGTGCATTTTTATTCTTTCGTCTCGGTGCAGATGAAGGAAGAAGGGAGATACGCGGATGGAATCGATTCTGTCGTGAGCCAAGTACAGAGGTGTTTGTCAGATGGGAAGCTTGTAGATGCAGTGGACTTGATCGAAAAGAGCGTGAAAGGAACCGAGGCGGAGATTTTGGTTGCGGATTGGGTCAAGCAGGCACGGGATCGAGCCGTGATGGAGCAGGTCCTCCTGCTTTTACAAGCTCATGCCACTGCCATAGTCTCTAGCTTAACATAAGGTTGTGGGGGCTTGAATAGTGAGTGGGAATTATATATATATTTGCACATTTGCCTTGAATAGCTCCTGTTATTCTACTGCTGGATTCTACTACTGCTGCTGCTGCTCCAGCTGCTTTGTAATCTAAAGGCTGTGACTCTCTCTCTCTCTCTCTCTCTCTCTCTCTCTCTCTCTGCCAGGGCCTGGCAATAATTATTGAGCGAATTTTGTACGCGTTACAGCAAGAAATTTTGAAATAAATCGTTTAATGTTAAAACTTTGCGAACTGAAGTTCCCCACTTTTCGCTAGATCTTTCTTGGTCACCGATACCCTTCCACCATTCGCTTTCAGATTGCTCTGCTATGCATGAGTGCTCATGCTAATTAAATTAATTACAATGATTCGTTTAGCAGGTGTCTATCCAACCCTAGGAAAACTGCATGGAAGTGTATGCTATCCTAATTGCACCACAGAGTTAGTTGAATTGCCATTATTTGGAGTTCTGATGTTTTGCCCAGCTGGACGATCCAAGCAAAGCAAATGAGATGCCAAAAATACATCGGACTTACATCGATAGTGGGGTTACCTATCAGGAATAGGATAGTTCTAAAGAAACATGCAGCTAGAATAATACTTGTTATGTCAGGAAAATTGTTTTCCCATAAGCTTGCTTCTAGGTACAGGTCCATCCGG
>JBBBWG010028311.1:38059-75039 GCA_037176905.1 Azolla pinnata
ATCGGACTTGGGAAAAGGGTTCCTCATGCACATGACACGAGCTGGATTGACTCTTCCGACCGAACTATTTAGCTTTACTTTAGGGCAAGCTGATGTCGATTCCTGACCCAAAGATTTAAGGCGCTTCCTCATGCACGATGGAGCAATCCATGACGGGATACAATGGCTACTCATGAGCTATGTAGCCGGAACGATTCGCAAAGCTATGGCTTTCGATGCATTCCCGAACAAATCAAGCTTGATTCTAGAAACAACGGCTGCTCATGAACTATGCAGGTCAACGATCCGCAAAGCTATGGTTTTCGATGCATTCCCGACAAAATCAAGCTCGATTCTGGATACAACTGTTGCGCATGAACAATGCAACTAAACTATCTCCGCAAGTTCAAGGCAATGGCTAGTAAGTTGTTCCACTTTCATTATCTTTAACCTCACAATGCGAGATCGAGCAATCCATGACTAGATAGATGCAAGGCTGCTCATGAAAGCAATGGACCCGAAAGATGAACCAAAGCTACAGTGTCGATGCGTTCCCGACGAATCCAGCTCGATTCTGGATTACTACGGCTGCTCATGAACCACACAACTAAAATGATCCGCGAAGCTATGGCTTCGACTGCAATCGAGCCCGATTCTGCATCTTGCCCTTATCGAATCATCATCGATGCAGATAGTTCAGGGTTTTAGGTTTTAGGTTTTAGGGTTTAGGGTTTAGGGTTTTAGGGTTTTAGGGTTTTAGGGTTTAGGGTTTAGGGCCACCATGGGCTCCTCTTGCCTTATCCTCTTTCCTTCCTTCCCATGTTCGGTGTCCATGGCTATGGTCCTTGTTCCCTTCTTGCTCATCTCCAACTCTGTCAAGTCTCCAACAGCTCCTCGCTCTTGCTCTCGACTTTGAGCAGCGAATTCTGCTCGTGGGTTTTTCCTGTCTGGAGATCATTTTGCTTTGGGTTCTCAAGAAATCGCCGCCCAGAAAGCAAAAAAGGAAGAAGATGAAGCCATAGCTTCTCCTTCACCCCCTTCCTCCTTCCCTTTCGCTTCCTGTCCATGGAATCTGATCTTGCTCCCATTGCTGCTCTGTTTGGTAGCTCTTTGAAAGAGGCATTCGATCCGAGGTTGTTTTAGGTGCGAGTTCTCCTCATGGGGCTTTTCGAGGCCACACAGATTCTCTCGGATTTATGGTACCCTGTCTTCCCTTTCAGAGATGGAAACAAAGCTCTACTCAACCATCCGAGGAAGAAGAATCGCAGAAAAGCAGAGTATAATACATCTACCGATTGCGCTGTGTTAGCTTCCAAGAAAGTATTCGTTTTGGGTTTGCCAGAAGAAGGTCTGAGGATTCCATCGGCGAGTAAGAACCTAGACTCATCAACAACGAGTTTTACCCCTTCCACAAGAAATTGTACAGAAGAGAAGAACCATTCCCTCAGTGATGTATATAATCTTTTGCAGAACCGTGCAAAAGGCTCCATCGGAAATGACCAGGTAAGAGTGGATAAACAAACCAAACATTTGTGTTAACTGAGATGTGTACAATGTACAGTGTATGATGCAACAACTTGCTATGCACAATATAAGATAGAAGATCTACAATTTACATGGTACTGTGTATAGTATGATGCAGTAGAGCATGCAATATACACAATATACAACGCACAATATACAATGCACAACATATAGTAGGTCAGACAGGAGTGTGTGCTAACAATTGCGGTTTTCCTTTCTCGTCTGAATGGTAGGAAGATCAAGGCTTTACAAATGCCTTCCCATCATCGACGGAGGAACTAGACGATGGCCTCTCTAGCTTGTGGCGGGAGCAATTCAATAGAGGCAACATTGAATGCATTGAAAACTCTGCTTGGCATTGGCAGAAACCATTAGATAGAGCTGAAAAACAACATAATGATGGGTCTACATCATATTGGGCAAAACCAATTGGTGGTATTGAGAAAGAACGTATCGAAGAGTCTACATTGCATTGTTCAGAACCACTCCATAAAGGTGAGAAACAACGTGTTGAAGGATCTGCGTTGCATCGGTGGAAACAATCAGATATTCTTGAAGAACACTGTAGTGAAGAGTTCACGTTGCATCGGCAAGCACAATTTGGTAGAAGTGAGGAAGAACTTATTGATGGGTCTGCTTTGCATGGGTGGGAAAAAGTTGATGGAGGTGAGAGAGTATGTCCTGAAGGATCTTCAATCCATTGGTGTGAAGAATTCAGTCAGGGTGCAAGAGAAGGCATCGAAGGGTCCACTTCTTACTATCAAGAACAGTTTGGTGGAGATGAGCGACAATGCATTCAAGCTTCTATGTCATATTATGGGGAACAAATTATCAGAGATGAGAAGAAAGAATCCATCAACGCATCAGCGTCACATTACCAGGAAATCATCAGTAAAGGCGAGGAGAAAAGATGCATCGGAGATTCTACATGGCATGGCCCTTGTGTACCTGAATCGCCTTCATTTGCGAGTCCTGGATTGTTACATGGCTTCTCCCCATATTGCAATGACGGGAGCGAATCAAAATCAGCTTCCCCGCAACTCCAAGATGCTTGGTCAATGCTTGGACGCGAAGAGTTTGGCGAGATCTTCCTTGATAAAGATGATGGAATAACTGTGACGCGACTTCTAGGTCAAGAAGGGTCTCGAGGTTCCAAGCTCTGTGAAAAAGTGGGTTTGAATACCTCCAGAAAAACAAGTTCAGGTCACTCTCTGTTTAGAGTTTCCATACCAACAGAGACAATGAAATCAATGTCATCTATTCTACCGGATGAACATTTTCCAGTGCCTCATGCCACTCCATATTTCCACATTTATGCCCAAATGGCTGAGTTAAACAATGTGGAGCATGTGGATTTATGCATGGATTGGCTTCTTCAAAGTAATCCAAGCGTAATTTCTCTTGCATGCAAACATGCTGGTGGCTTTCTTCAACTTATTCAGCTCTCGGTGCATGATCGATGCCTACTCATCAAAGTGCCCCTACCCCTGGCACCTCTTACACCGGTGGTTCCTTTGAAACTTAGAGATTTGCTCTCAGACCGAGAGACCGTGAAAGTTGGAGCCAACATACAAAAGGATGCCCTCTCCATATACTATTTCCTTGGAGCTACCAGCAATGGGTGTGTTCGTATTTCTCAGTTTGTTGGGACAAAGAAACGGAAATCGGTTTTGGATCTATGCAGGTAAGTGTTTTGCAGTTTTAGAATCTCCGTTCTTTTCGCTTGTTAGACCTTCCGGGCAGTCAAATGTGGTCTGTGTGATGGCTAAATGGCAGTTGGTGCTGACAGGGAGTTGTTTCACTGGGATTGGCATGAAAACAAGAAGGTGATTTACAGTGATTGGGGATCAAGCGTCATCTCACTCGAGCAGGTAATCTCTCAGCATTTCACTAGGATGTGTGTGCCTGGCCATAAACTAGAGCTTCACTGTGCATTTTTCTTATTAGTTTGTACTTGGTGAAGAGCTCTGAAAAACCAGAATCGATCCTCCCGTACATCTTTTGGACTGCCGCTAAGTTTTTGGTACTTGGAAGCTCAATTCTAGAAGAGATAAGAATGGAAATTGAACACCTAATTGATGAAAAGAGCATGAAAAGGTGGTAAAAATTTTTCATCCAACACATCTATTTGCCCTTTTTGGTGGGTCTGATGGAAGGTATCTCTGGGGAGTTTATTAAGAACAACTTAGTGGCATTTTGGGAGTGTTTTTTTTCCATGATAACAGTAGAGTATCGATACTCTTGTGTGACGAACATTGCAACCGAACGCTATCATGATAAAACGGTATTCCTCATATGGTTCACTGTTGTTGTTCAGCAACTGTCTTCCATTTTCATGATTTCTGTTTTTGCTTGATTCTACTAAAGACTTCTATGCGCATTCTTTTTGCAGACAGCATACAAATGAATCTAAGCTTTTCTTTTTGTTTTTTGTTTTTTTACATGGTAGATGAAGCATGCAGTTCTAGAAGCGTGGACGACGAGATTAGTGTGGATCGGCCAAACACAACTGTGGCACGTGCGATCGCCGGAGTTTTCGTTGGTCGAGTTTCCATGGATACTGTTGGACTACTTCGGAAGGTCGGTCTTCTCTCTGGAGCTGCAAACGCAGAGCAACGAAGCCATGTCGGTCGAGGTATGGAAAAGAAAAGCAAAGGAAAAGAAAACCCAGAGAAGCTCTTCCGGGCGAAATCTTCGGATGACGATCATGAAGGTTTTGATCGATCGTGGTGCATAAACTTTTTCGGGGGGGGGGGTGGGGGGGGGATACAGGTGAAGGGAGCAACGGTGGAGCTCCACGGAGGTCGCCTGAGTCTCAAGCAGAAGAACTTCAGGTCTCGGGTCGCGGGGCAGAACGCGCTGGTGGAGCTTCACTTCAAGGATGGGAGGAAGCCGCGGAGATATGTCACGGTCTATCGCGAAGGGAATCGGGTGGTTCTGGAGGACGCGGAGGCGCCCGAGTTGGCGAGGAGAGCGGAAGATCTGGCGGAGGAGGCGGGCATGGTGAGCAGGATCGTGGCCGACAGGAGCAGCGAGCACGACGCGCAGAAGCAGAAGCTGGAGGAGTGCCTCTACATGCTGCTGTGCGTTCCCGGGGCGTGCCCGAGGCACATTCTGGCGGCGCTGGGATGTCTGCAAGGCGGCGAGTGCACCGCCACAAGCATGGAAGCGGAGAGTAGCACGAGGAGGAGGTTCGATCTCGATGCGCCTTGCGTGCAGAGCTGCAGGGTGGGTCTGAATCGAGGCCAAGCCGATGCGTGGAGGTGCATGCTGAGCTCGCCGCTGTCGGCGGTGGTGGGGCCTCCGGGGACGGGGAAGACGACCGTGATATCGGCGGTGGCAAAGGCCTGGCTCCGGCTCGCGGGCTCCGGCGAAACCCTAGTCTGCGCGGCTCAGCAGAACGTCGCGGTCCGGCGCATGGCGGAGACGATGGCGAGGGACAGGGTCCCGGGGCTCCTGATGCTGGTGAGCGCGGAGTACTACGAGGGCTGGCACGAGGGCGAGTATCGGGCTCAGCAGGAGATGCTCGTGGTGTCGGGGTCTGCGCAGGCGACGGCGGAGTCGATCGCGAGCTGGGCCTCGCGCCACGGGGGCCGCGCCCCGAGAGTGGTGCTGTGCACGCTCGGCTTGATCGGGAACGATTCGTTCCACGCCAGCCTCATGGGCGCTCGCGTCTCGGCCCTGATCGTCGACGAGGGCTCCCAGGCCGCGGAAGGATGCCTGATCCCGTCGCTCGGAGCGCTCCCGCATCTGCAGATGCTGAGCGTGGTCGGCGACCCGTGCCAGCTGCCCCCTTACGGGCGCCGCCGCTGCCGCCGTTGCCGGAGCATCCGCAGCGTGTTCGATCTGGTGGCGCAGAGCTGCGAGATCCGCGTGCTCCGCGAGCAGTATCGGATGCCGTATCGGATCGCTCGGTTTGTTTCCGCACAGTTCTACGGCGGGCGCCTGCGGACCGACGCGGGCAAGATGCGTGAGGACGAGGACGAGGGCTCGGAGCCGCCGCTCGTGTGGGTGGATGTGAGGGGCCACGCGGAGATCGGTGCATCGGGGACTGCATCGCTCTGCAACCGGCAGGAAGCCGAGGCGATCTTGGAATGGTGCCGACGTCGGCAATGCAATAATAATAATAATAACAACAACAACAACAACAACAACACTGGCATCGACAGATCGACGATGCTAGCAAGAGGGAAGGTGGTGGTGCTGACGTTGTACGAGGCGCAGAGAAGCCTGATCAGCGGATTGCTCGAGGAGCAGGGACTCGGGGACGAGATCGGGGTCTACAACGCCGACTCCTTCCAGGGCCAGGAGGCCGACGTCGTGCTCATCTCGCTCGTCGTCGGAGCTCGCGCCTCGAGCTTCGCCGCGGATCGCCGGCGCGCCTGCGTCCTGCTGTCGCGCGCCAAGCGCGAGCTGCTTCTCTTCGGCGACCTCGGCGCCATCGTTTCGAGCCCATCGAATCGGAGCCATAGAAGCAACGCTACTACTGTCTGGGCGGCTCTGGCCGAGTACTGCAGGCTCCACGGTTGGGTCGTCGAGCACCATCGAGACCGACGCCGGAACCCCAGATCGCTCGTTGTGTGATAACATGCTTGGCCAAAAAAGATTGTTGCTCGATTGCGCGACTGGGAGAGCGTCTGGATAAGTGTCTGCTTCCGAGGTCTTTTTTTTTCGCCTGGTTATAAACTCTGCAAACATCGGCTCCGATGCGAGAGGCTGCTCGAGCGCTCTGCCCACTCGATCTGTACATCATTAGTGGAAGGGATTGGTTGGTGTATGTTTGTGTATGCCATCATCGATGGAAGGCATTGGTTGGTGAATCTATGTATGTTTGTATGTATTGTATGTGTTCCTTCCTTCAAGGCCCTCTGATTGGCATTACAAGAGCCATTCCCAGGCCAGTATCGAGCCAATCATACAATTAATTACATGAATCTTGATCGATCGAGTCTTGTTTGTTTACGTCGACTCAAAGTTTCGAGCTTGCATAGGGCAAAGCTGCTTCTAAACCAAAGAGCTCCGCTGGTGCTTCCTCCTCTTTCTACCTGTAAAAATGTCTGATCCGAAATCACCCATAGTATTGCTTACAGATAGACATGTGGGACCGACGGCCCTTTAATCGAATCGATGCGTTCCTCCTTCACGATGTTATCTAGTCCTACACCCCCCTTCCCCATCTTTGTCGTACAAATTCGGCGAACTTTTTCTCTGTATCGAACATGTGCGGAGATTCGCCAGATCTGTAGTACAAACATGCTCCAAGTACAAGTCACGGTATCGATCAACTGAATCTTGATCTGTAGCGCATATCAACTCTTAATATGCAATGCACGACAATAATCGAGTGGGTCTGACCAAACTCCTCTATTTGCTAGGGCGAAATGGGTTTTCAGCTACTGTTGTTAAAACAATCACTACCTAGTATATATATGATCCACATCCTACATGACACCAACACAAACATCTCTAGTCTCCGATGGTCAATCGATAATAGCAACACCATCAGACTGCAACGAACCTAGACTTGGGTGTTGAATAGGCATGCATCCTTGTTTAGTGGGCAGTTTTGGGCAAGATTGGCGTGAATCGCTCCATGATTGAATCAAAAGGAGCTGGTTTGTCATTTCACAATTCTCCGATGCAAGCAACAAGCCCATGTTTGGGATCATTCCACGGTTTAGAGCTAGAAAGGATCTCTCATTCCGAATGAACATATCGATTGTTCCTGTGTTTGTGCGCCATTAGTGGTTTCTGGGCAGCATTTTCAGCGCTTTTTTTTGCACCAATTGGTGGTTTCTGGGCAGCATTTTCAGCGCTTTTTTTGCACCAATTGGTGGTTTTTGGGCAACATTTCCAGTGCTTTTTTGCACCAATCGGTGGTTTTTGGGCAGCATTTTCCAGCGCATTTTTCGCAACATTTCAACAATTGGTGGGTTTTTTTTTTGCAGCATTTCAATGGACATTTTGGTGGGTTTTTTTGGGCAGCATTTCAATGGACATTTGGTGGGTTTTTCTTTGCAGCATTTCAATGGACATTTGGTGGGTTTTTTTGGGCAGCATTTGTAACACTTGTTTTGGCTTTTGGTCTTCTTTTTCATCTCTGAATAAGACAGCAAGCAACAAACACCCTTTTGCATGACTGAACAGAGCTCACTCTGTTTCTGTGTGGGGGACTGACCTTTTCCTCTTCTCCTCCTCCCTCTTTGACTCTCCAATCATCATGATTCATAAGCAGCTGCTGCCCCTGAAACCCCCCCAAGGCTCAGGTTGAGCATCTTCTACATGGGTCTAGCTACAATACCCCTGTTTTGGTAGGATAGGACAGGACAGGACAGGAGAGGGCAGGAAAGAGATAAGCATGGAGAGATGGGCAGGGTCCGATTCGAAGCACAGACACTCCGAGGATCTTGCTCGCTGGCCCCACAGGTCTTGGGAAGACAAGCGGAAGTCTCTCCACCGAACTGTCGACTTCTGGAGACGATCCATCTGGGTGTATGCAAGCTACAAGGTAATCACAATCCATGTATCAACACTAGTGTTTGTGCAACTTGTATGATGTGTGTTTGTCTGTTTGTGTGTTATGAACTGCATGCATGCATGCGTGTGAGTATGTATTTGTGTGTGCGCGTGTATGCATGCATGTATGCATGTATGACCATGTGTGTATGAATAACCGGAGTATATGCTGTGCTTAAAATCATTTCTAGCGTCTTAGCTCACGTATGTATGTGTGTATTTTGGAATATATGTATGCATTTATATACGTATGTATGTGTGCTTAAAATCAGTTGTAGTATTTGAGCTCAAATTATAAGACATCCGTTCATATACAGAATGTGGCCATTGTATCATTGGCAGCAGCATGAACGCATAGGAAGTGCATCATGAGTGTACTGCATAATGCATGCATGGCTATAGAAATCATGTTTCCAAATGTCTGGAACATGGTTAGCTGTAAATTTAAGAGGCATTTCCTACGTTTATTTCATCTCAGATCTGCCAAGTGCATACCCAATGCTTACACAAGGACAAGCAAAATATAGTGTGGGAAACCCAGCATGAATGGGCAGCTGAGAAAGTATACGCATTATGCTCTGAACTTGGTGGCTTCTTTTTGAAGGTTGGTTTCCAATATTTTCTTTACTGAAAAGCTCTGTGTATGAAATATAAAGGGTAGTAATGTTCTTTTTTCTGACTCACAAGGTAGCACAAGTGATTGGCAAACCAGATCTTGCTCCAGATGCTTGGGTGAAGAAATTGGCAACGCTTTGTGACACTGCTCCAGCAACGCCATTCTCAACGGTAATCCATGTTTTAGAGCGAGAGCTTGGGAAACCAATCGACATACTCTTTGAAGAATTTGACAAGCACCCAATAGGCTCTGCATCGGTGGCGCAGGTGTGAAGCACAACAAGCATTTGCTTTATCTCCTATTAAAAGTTTCATAGATACTGATACTCTGCACGTGTCATTTGATTTGGACAGTCCTCTAGAAATAGCAATATTTTCAGCTTGTAATGTCTTCTGAAGTGATTCAAACACTTGGGTCTTCTCTTTATTTCCACGATGAGTATTCAACCTGGGTTTATGTGGTGCATCGTATAGTACACATTCTCTCTGGAATATGATACTTCAGCTAATCATAGATATATCTATGTGTTACACAGGATAGTTTTTCACTACCTTCATACTAGGACAGTGTTTTTAGCATCACATAGCCAGGTTGCTGTTTCCCAGTTACAGCTTGCAGATTAAGATTACTGTGCTTCTTTTTTGTTCCAAGGGGGAATCATGTAGCATTATAATTATGACATTTTTGGTTTGAGGGTCTACTTTTAAAGGTATCATTGTTACTATTTGCTTTCTTTCTCTCTCGTTGATTCATATTTGTTTCATCATTTGATAGGTTCACCGAGCAAGAATCAGGGGAGTAAACACGTGTGTTGCAGTCAAGGTATATGTCTTGGAAATAAATCCCCCTGCCTAAACGAAGAATGAACGATGTTTGTGAGACTCTTTATTAAATGATCCTCAGGTGCAACATCCTGGAGTCGAAGAACTCATGATGACTGATATACGGAACCTGAAAGCATTTGCAGCATTCGTGCATCATTTTGATGTGAAGTTCGATATTTTATCTGCATTATGCGAGCTTGAAGATCAGGTATGTACCATTAAGGCATTGTTAATCTTGGTGGTCTGCTAGGCAAAGAACGTTGTCAGATAATGTTTAAATGTTTGTCTTGTGGATGAATGTCAGCTTACTTTCTTTTAAGGATGTATGACCTTTGTAGTATTGTCAGTAGGAAGTTCCTGGAGCTTCCTAACTACCACTCAATGTGAACTATTATATGTATTATAAAGTATTTGAAAGGCATGGAATTCAGTTCTCACAAAAAAGTGGATTGCGACATTTATGGTAGCTGTACACATCAGCAACGTTGTCACCGTGATACTTAGGAAGGGTTATTTCTTCAAGGTGGATTGTGAAATTTATGGTAGTTGTACACATCAGAATTTGAGAGTGTTGTCACCATGGTATTTAGTGACGCTTATGTTCCAAGGATCCCTTACAATCTCGATTCATAACAAAGAAAAACTGAAATCTACTAATTAGGTTAATTTCAGTGTATCTTCTTTCTTGTTTCATACAGGTTGGACTTGAGTTTGACTTTGTGAGAGAAGCAAAATCCATGGACAAAATTGCAGATACATTACATGTTGCTAATCGTGGAAGACCTCCTGTCTTAATCCCTCGATCTATCCCTGGATTCGTGACAAGGTTTTGCATTTTTGTTTCCACTTTTTAGTTGAGATTGATGTAACACATTCTATTCCTTTTCCCTTCCCAAAACTGTCTCAAAGCAAACACAAACTACTTTCTCTCTCCTTATATATGTTTATATCTCACAATATAAGTTTCTGATGAGAACCAATGTTTATAACATATTTGTCTGGATATTCCAGACAGGTTTTGACAATGGAATTTATTGAAGGTTTTCCGCTTTTGCGGTTAGGTGAGGTGATGAAGGAAAGAGGCATCAATCCTGATGGAGCTGCTGGAAGGATTGCTCAAAGGTCTGTTCTCCACAAACATTACAAAGCCATCTGTTAACCATACACTTTGATTTCAGGGAGTAGGAATAAGATAGAATTTGTATGAACCAAATTAAGATTTTTCACAGGAAAATTCTTAAGGACTTGACAACGGCCTATGGGCAAATGATCCTAAGGGATGGATTTTTTCAAGCGGACCCTCACCCAGGGAACATTCTAATTACCAAAGAGGCCAAGGTAAAATTTCTACATCAATCTCGTCTATCTAGTTCAGGATGATGCAAATGAAGTTTATATCCTTTAGTGTGCTACTTTTTCTTGTAATATATTGCCGTTGCTTATGAAAAGGTTGCATTGCTAGACTATGGTCAAGTGAAACTTTTATCTACTAGTTTACGACTTGATTATGCAAAGCTTATTTTGGCATTGAGTGCTGGGGAGCCCTTCGAGATCGGTCGATGCCTAGAGTAAGTCACATGTTTGGGTCCAGTAGTTAAAAATAAAAAAAGAAACATTTCTGAATCTTTCTCTTGCCAATTTAAGGAAGGAAAGTTCCGAGCTTGACTCTTGATGGCTTCTGCAATTTCATCTAAGTTTTCAGCACTTGCATCAATGAGAGTGTTTTCATATTTGTAGAAAGCTTGGAGTGGTGATTACCAAGAGAATTGAAGAGGACCCTGCCTCGTTCATGATTTTGGCATCAACAATGTTTGATACCAAGTTGCCACCTGGTCAGACAAAAATAAACCCGTTTTGCAAAGACGATGTGATGAAAAAATTTCCTGTCAAGGTAAGCATATACCCTTTTTTAAAATCTTAAAAGACAATTTGAGAAAGTGATGATGACGTATTATGGTTTAAATTTTTGTTAGTAGTATTTAGGATAACAGTGGACAGCTTTAATGTATAGGGATTTTTCCCTGCAGAATTTCCCAAAGGAGATGTTCTTTGTGCTTAGGACAATACAAATATTACGTGGGTTAAGTGTTGGCATGGGAATATCATATTCATGCGCTGAGGAGTGGCGAGAGTTAGCTACAGAAGCCTTATCGAGATCACATGACATTGATCAAATGACCGTTAAGGGTGAGTGTGTAAGTGAACAATGTCTTGCATATGAATGAAACAAGATATATAAGCAGTAAACAGTCTGAATTCAATTACTGCTTGCAGAACCTAATTCAAATGTGACTGGAAAATATGGGAGACCACTTATTTGGAAGAGGAGGAAATGCAGTCGGCGAATGTCATGATCTCGTTGAAGGATGAGGCATTGTCTCATCAGGTGTATATTCCTATAGGTAGAAATCATATGATATGGGGCTAAGTGTCCTAAAGTTTCTGTTGATTTTGGAGCCAAAATTCAGCAATAATCTGTATGGCCATGCAAAACCTGACTAAAGATTGGGGTTCGCTTGGAGATTTGGGGTTAAGAAGCATGACATACCCCAAGGTTTTACTCATATTTATTATTAATTCATAGGTTCCCCAGAAAAGGAAGTGTTGACAGTGGTTCATGAGCTCATTTTGAATACAAGGGTGTTGAAATGTTTTCACATAATGATGTGGAAGATTTTTCTGCTCAGCAGAAGCTGCCATGATTTCACTTCAAACAGCATTAAAGCCAAGTGCACTGTGATACCCTGTATACTATGCAGGAGCCATAAATTTTTGTTGTTGGTTGCCATGGAAGGTCAAAGCTCAAAAGGTAAGAAGAATCCTTGAAGAGATAAAACAGAATTTGGGATATCAGAATAGTAGAGTAGGATGGTATCTGGGTAAACTAAAGTAGGTTTTGAAAAAAACTGGATGACCCAGCTCTTCCAATACCTGGCCATGGTACATTGATCTCATGCTAAGAATGAAACAAATTCTCTTAGACAGGATCAATGCAAATATAACTACAGAGAAAACCCCTGATATGACAATATTTCAGGCCAGATATTCAGTTCTTTCAACAGTTTCACATTCCAAATTTAAGTTCCTCAATCTATTGTTGAGCTTAATACAGTATCATTCCTATCGAACCAATTGAGCCACTCATTTACAGCAAGAATTCTCACTTTCTTCAATGGCTTCCGCAAACGTTTTCTGAATGTGGCTCAACTGTGAATCTCAATGCTAGTTTTCACTCCAAACAAAAACTTTGTTGCACTTCTGGGACCTCATTTACATGACCTTATAGCCAGCTTCAATCAAATCAGATCAAATGTGATTCCACTAGTCAGTTACTGTTAAGTGTAGAGCATCCACAGTTACAAAGATAACGCCAAGCGCCGTCAGCCACAATGTTAAACCTGTCATCTTGTGTGCCCTTGGTCCCCTTGCAACATACACATTCAGAAGAAAAAATTGTCCTCCGATGTGAAATCTCTCATACACCAATCTCGAAAGCCAATCACATGATGCCATGTGTGCCTTGGTCCTTATAACATACACTCAGATGAAAAAATACTCTTCGTCTTCGGAATCTGAAGACAAGCAGTTCACAAAGAAATATAAGTCTCCTTGATTCCAGTGATCTTAATGACCTATTTATCAAAATCAATGAAATCTACCATCGACTAGATGCAAACAGACTCATGTAAAATGCATGGGGCCAGTAAGAATCAATCTTGTTCAATACCTTTACTTAGTTTGACCGATTTCTTTTTCCATTTCAATTGGGCTTTGTTTATCCATTCTTGTCCCTGTGGCCACATGAAAGCTTCTCATGTTAATTTGGCTACTCATACAAAGTACTAACCAAAGCAGTACAAGTCACAAACCTTTAGTAAATCTTTATTGACACCATAGCCAGCACAGTACATCTTGCCAACAATCATCTGTGCATCTATATCATCATTATTTGCCTTCTTCAAGTAATCTTTGAATGAATGCCTAGCACAGTCAGCCACTACATCTCTGAGAGGAACTCCCCTTATTGTTTCAGATTGTTTTGTTGTGGTCGATTGCATCTTCAATGACAATTGCACCCTTCGTACACGCTGAACCCCTTTATCACAATTCTGATAACGCTGCTCTTCATTTTCTTGCGCATCTGATTGGACACATGCTTCATCGTGGGGGGATTGATAGGACAACGATGAATCAAAAGATCTCAATAAGAATCTGCAAAGAAAGCTTTCATCAGGAATGTAGATAATGCTAGTTTATCTTAAGAATAAATGCTCTTAAGGAACAAGAAAAAACCATACACAGCAAGCATTGAGAAACTTATTCGCTTTGTGACTATGTACCAAACAATATCCTATCCCAGAGTTGATGGACTAATTCTTCTATTGCAGTTTCAATGACAAGTACCCCAGGATAGAGAACCAATTACATACATAATGAAGGGAAAATAGCATGAAAGTGGTGGTGCTGATTTAAGAAGTGAAAGATGCTAATGATATTAGAGAAGCAAATTTACTGGCTATTTGATGTACAAGGAATAATACACACAACAAAATGGCTAGTCTCATCCATAATTCATCGAATTCTACATGATAGCATAGAGGTATTCCAAATCACATTTTAAAGCACATTTCAAAGATATTTGGTCGAGTGAATCTCAGTAGAGAAGTGGCCCTCCCCTACCCTCCATGACCCAGGGTAGCAAGGACCCCAGTTCCACACCATAAGTGATTTTCATTCCACTCACAACTGAATATCACTTTTACCATCTATAGGAAAACGTTTACAGCAAGCATGAGAGCGGCTTGCCCATCTATTATATTGGGACAGAAGATTGAATGACATCCCAGCAAGCAATGGTTTGCAATTGTGGAGTAGAAACTACATGCTGTCAAGCAAGCCGCAGTAGATACATATAGATCTACTATCTGACACATCTGAGAGAGCACCTTCAATCCTGATGGTCTACTACATGCATTGATCAATACTTTATTCAAGGGTGGAAAAGAGTCCTAGAAGTGTTCATTCCATGATGCTACGTGATGTTCTCTACTATTCATTGCTTTAAATGGAGAGGGTTCTTTGGAGGGTTTTTTATAGACCCCTAAGAGGACTATGGCAAGTTGGTAATATAAAGAGTGAGTTCAGTACTTCTGCATATGACTGAGAGATTGATCATATTCACGTTAAAATAATGTCGGTGTGACTTTGTTCCTGGTCTACTATGTGGTGGTACTCTAACCCTACCTGTGACTCTATTTGTGCTGTCCCCCACCACAACCCTTAGAACCTTCTATGTGCAAACATTCACAGTGTTTCATCCCCTGTGCAGGTGGACCACCACAATTTCAGCTGACAGCAACCCCAGTAGAGTGGATATCACCCGGTCACAAAGAGTGCAACCAACTGAGCTGTTTTATCATGTCTTCCCTAATAGAACTCACTCAGCACCACCGACACAGAACTAGCAAGCCATCCATGCTGCACAAACTGCTCTTTTTGGCAATAATAGTGCCCTGTGGGCTCGGGAGGGGGAACCAACCTTCCTCACGATTCAAGAGGATAATGCAGAGCCAGATAGAGCGAACCCCACAGTCATCTTCCCCGGCTGCTAGCCCCATTGATCTATCCACCAGGATCATCTCATGGCATACCCATACACTTCACCAATAATTGACTACATGGATGGCCAACCATGTCATGCATCACTTGGGCTGGGTAAAGAGAAATGTGCCGAATGCACTAGACTATAAACAAGAAGAACACACACAAAGAGTTCTAGGAGAGATCACAGAGTTGGGGCTCACGACGATGAAGAGTCGTATGACAGCATGCCAAGATTAATTCGACGAGGAGCACACCCTCTGAATGGGTCACGAAGATTATATACATGGACAAATAGAAAAGCAAGCAGCTCAAATCGAGGCCAAGAAGCTTTAGAAAAGACAAGAGGAATAAAGTAAGAAGAGCTGATTAGAAACAGAGACGAGCAATGTGGTGGAATAAAATCTGCAGATAGCAAGGAATGAGCCAAAAGGAAGAGAGGAAGCTGCATCTGAAATTCTGTCACGGACTCATACAAAGCAAAAATGAGCAAAATCAGACCAAGTACGAGCTGCTATCAAGGAAAAACAATATTGTGGAGAACCAGGCGAGCAGATTTCACCATAAGATTATGACTGCAATGGAAGAAGGGCAACATGTAAAGGAGATCTTGTAGAACGGAACTCTTGATTTTGCGAAGAAGCCATGTCACTTCGTGTCATGCTATTGGAGAAAAGGTAGACAAATCAAACACAAGTTAGAAAGGTTGTGGACAGATTCCGGGAAAGAACTGCTGAACTCATCTAGAAAGAAATGGACAAAACAAATAGCTGACATGCAGATCTTAAGGACAACAAGGGTACAAGCTTTTGAAATTCGGACAAGGAGTGCGTGGAAGCTGTTCACAAAAACTTGTGCCCCAACTTCCTTACCATGGTGGATGAACAAACAGGCCTTGATCAGCGAGCACGATGCCCTGGTAAGGTATCTCGCAGCCACAATGGCAGAAAGCAACCTCGACAAACAAGCGACAAGTGGAGAGGAGTCGGCAAAACCAAAGGATCCTAGATTCTCAACATCCTTCTCGATGATGATGATGATGATGAGGCATAACATCTGACAGCCAATTCTTCATAACATTCGTAGGAGTTTTCATAGCCGACATTGTAGGCTCTTACTTGTGTAGATTAATTATCCCATGGAAGTGGAATAATTCCTAGGCAAGAATAGGAGTTAACAGGTAGATATAACAATTGGTAAAGGTGAATATAGCCTGAAGTTACAGAGAAAGGCCACTGAATTGTGGTTTACGATGATGTGATGCTCTCCATTACCTTGCATCATATGAAGGGGAGAGATGTATATAAACTCTTAAAGGACCATGGATAAGGTTGTTGGCAAGTTGGTTATGATATACTGAGCGATTTTTGCACTATTCCTAGTCTTCTGTGACTTTTGTGTGACTAGGAGAATGACTGAGAGATTGGACATATTGATGTGAAAACAACTTTTGTTCTTGGTCTACTGTGTGGTTGTACTCCCTTCTAACTTTGTAACCCTGCATATAATTCTGCTACTGCTGTCATCTGTGTCCACCCACCATGTCTCTTGGATAGAGCTTTCTATATATAAAAGGTCGACAGTATTTCATAATCCTCTACGTGAAAACAATGAATCACGCAAAACAAGAATCCACGGAAATTCTGATGATCCCGAGCTTTCTTTTGCACAAAACTAAGAATTTCAAATGATGATATACAGGGAATTTTGGCCTTTGATTTGTAAAACTACGCTGCCAATTTAAGAGTAAAATACCGCAGATTCTAAGAGGAAAATGCTGAAAAAGCTGCGAATTTCGTAAAATTAAGACGACGACATCGGAAAAAGCATATCAGTTCCTGTCGAATTTTCATCCATTTCAAAAGCAATTGGCTACAGATTCCTGCATATTTCTATCCAAGTGGCTAACAACATTCTCAGCTCTTCGCTATAGCATCGTCTTGCAGTTCACCCGGTCCACGCTCTCGCTATTCGAGGATCCATTGATAATAACACACGGGTTCTCCGCACCAGAATTTGTTCGCCGAACGAAAACAAGGTTGAGAAAGAAACAGAAGAAGAAAACAAAAGCGGCCGGCATTTGCAGGGAAGCATGAGAAGCCATGAAAGGCTTGTACGCAGCAACAACCCATTATGCAAATTGAAGAAAACAAACAAAAACAAGCAGCAAAACGAATAAGAAAGAGCGCGCGTCAAGGAAAAAGTTTAGGGTTTACGGGAGGGGGGGTTGACCTGGAGGGCAGGTTTGTATTGAAGCAGAAGCTATGGCGAGAGGAGGAAGAGGTGGCGGCGGCGGCGGAGAGGAGAGCGGGGCTGAGCTTCCACTCTGCTCTCAGAGATTGCAAGCCTCGGGAAAGCAGCGATCGGGAAGACGAAGAGGAAGCCAAGGTCATGTTCCCTGGTTCATAGCCTCGCTTCTCTGTGCCCGTCTTCTGATTCTCTCTGTTTTCTGATTCTCTCTGTTTTCTGATCGTCTTCTTCCCGTGCTCTCTTTCTTTTCTCTTGTGCCATTTCTTAATCACGTCATTAAGCTCGAGTTTGCCCTAATTGCGCGCCCTAATCCTTCCCCCTCTTTCCCTTACTTACATTTCCTGGTTTGAGATTAAGCCCGGGGTTTTCCTTGATTTAGATCATTTGCTTCTCATCAATGAGGCCTTAATTGTGTTTAGCTAAAGATTAAGCTTGTGTCGTTCTCGATCAGATTATTGGCCTTTCATCGACGACTTCATTACACGTTGGCTGACGATTGAGCTCGAGTCTTTCTTAATCACCTTCCTTGCATTAGCTAATGACCGAGCTCTCGTTTTCCTTAATCAGATTCTTGGCCTTTCGTCGACAGCTTTCGTCACATCGGTCGGAGGTTGAGCTTGGGTTCTTCTTGATTAGTTTATCAACCTTTCTCACAGATGGCTTGATTGCATCGACTAAAGATTTTAAGCCCGAGCGTTTGTCGATTCCATTATCTGCCTTCCATCGACGGTTTGATTACGCCCTCAAGCTCGGGTTGGCCCTAATTACATTATCTGGATTTCATCAACGACGTCGTCGCATTAGATAAAGATTAAGTTCGACTCGCTCTTGATTAGATTATTTGGCTTTCATCGACAACGTCAAGAATGCCATTATGTTAGCTAAAGCGCAAGCTTTGGCTATTGGTGATTACATTATCTGCCTTTCGTCAACAGCTGCATTGCATCAACTACAGATTAAGCTCGAGTTTTCTTGATTAGATTACTGGCATTTCATTGACAACTTAGTTGCATCAACAAAAAATTATGGTCCTGTTGTTCTTGACTAGATTATTTGTCATTCATCAACAACTTAATCACATCAACTAAAGACTAAGCTTGAGTGTTTCTTGATTTGAGTATCTGCCTTCATCTGTGTTTTTCACGGTTATGTACATTTCTACCTATTGTCATCCTCTAGCAACCTACAAATCTGGCATTGCCAACGCTTCATCTACATTATCCACAGTTGGAAATTTGTTAGCTCACGTCTTTTCGTCAATTCTTTGCGACAATCGTTGCTCGAGTTATTTTCCCTACACATATACTCAGCACTACATGTCATCGATACAACATCCAGCCGCAAAATTTTACCTTTGTGCGCACCGCCGTCCATTTTCATCGTCTCTCTCACGACGGAGAATCAGGGATCTACGCCGATGCTCTTTTTCAGGCTATACACAAGCCTGCAATCTCAATCAAGAGCTCTTTCCTTAGCGCCGCTGTATACGAGCTGCATCTCAGGGAGGGGCAGTAAAAACCAGAAAAGGGCTTTTCCTGATGCCTGCAGCGCGGAGAAAGATGTCAGTACACGATCGAGGAGTTCGGAGTTGCAGTACATAACAGAACAGAACGAAGAAGACGAAAAAGGAGTGGTATGGAAAACCAGCGCTATCGGGGGTTGCATCTGTGGGCGAGCTTCGATGAACCCCATCATGGTGTATGCACATGCATAACATGCATGCATGCATGCCTGTGGTATGTGTGTATGTGTGTATGCATGTATGTATGTGAGCGTGTGTGTATGTATGCATGTGTGTGTATGTATGCATATATGTGTATGTGTGCATGTGTGTGCATGCGCATGTGCGTACATGTATGTATGTGTGCATATGCATGCATGTATGTATGCATGTATGTATATGTGTGCATGTGTGTGCATGCGTGTGCATGTATGTATGCATGTGCGTGTATGTGTGCATGCGCGTGTATCTGTGCATGCGCGTGTATGTGCATGTGTGTACATGTATGTATGTGTGCGTATGCATGCATGTTGTATGTATATGCGTGCATGTGTGTGCATGTATGTATGCATGTGTGTGTATGTGCATGTATGTGCATGTTATGTATGGTGATGATGAACGTGTGTGCGTGTGTGCGTGTGGTGAAGATGAATGTATGTATGAATGCATGTATGTATGTGCGTCTGCATGTGGATACGAATGTGTGTTGCATATGCATGATGAAGATGGATGCATGCGTGCGCATGTATGTATGCATGTGCGTATGCGTGCATGTGTGATGCATGTGCGTCCATGTATGTGATGCGTGTGTGCGAATGCATGCGCGCGCGCGTGCAGGCATGTTGACGATGGAAGGATATGCATGCGTGCAGGCATGTATGTATGCATGCAGGCATGTATGTATGCATGCATGCATGTGGAGCAGCAGAAGATGATGACGATGGAGACGGTGAAGCAGGAAGATGCAGGCAGAAAGGCGATGATGGTGGGCGATGGCGATGGCGATGGCGGTGGCGATGGCGATGGCGATGATGGTGGGCGATGGTGAACGGATAAGGCGAAGCCCATCATCGTCTCCCTCGCTCCCTGTGCTTTCTCTGCGTCGAAGCCCGTTTCCTTCCTGATGAGCATGGCCTCCTTCTCTCCATCTTGTTCCATTTCTTCCTCTTCCTCTTCCTCTTCCTCTTCCGCTTCCTCTTCCTCTTCCCCCTCCTCCTCTTCTCTCCTCCACACCGCCGCCCGGACCTTCTCCTCGGCGCGCTCCCTGAGAGCTGCCGCTGCCGCCACAGATTGGAAGCTCAGGGCTCCCGCTCCCTGTAACAGCACTGCCGCCGCTCTCCTCCTCCTCAGCTCCTCGGCTTCCCCCCGCTCCCGAATCCGCGCCGTCTCCGCCCTCAAACCTTTCAGATGCGTCGTTGCTGCTGCCTCCAGTGATGGTAAGTGGCCTTAACGTTCCGATCACAATGTAGGGGCGTTGTTGATGTGGGCTCAGGGTTCACGAGGACGGATCTGGGTATGTCAGACAATATGCCTGTTTTGTTTGCCATGTGTAGACTGACCGTAGGCTTTATGGTTTGGGTCAGGGTTGTGTTGGGGTAGAAGAGCCTGTTATGAAAAATGTGGGGGGTGGGCATTCTATGCAATGCCTTAAGGATAAGGATCAGGGGTTGAGCTTAGGATATGGTTATAAGAATGACAAAGCTCGGATCATTGGGTTATGGACTGGAGTGCTAGACTCAGGGCAAGTAAAAGAGAAAGGTAACGATTTTGGAAAACTGAGTTTTGACTCTTTAGTTTAAGGATTACGATTAAGGTTTACGTCGTCTGATTGATCTCGTTCAGGGTTACGGTTACAGCGCGGATTAGGGTTGGGGAAAGAAAGAAGATTCTAGTCAGGAGAAAAACAGCGACTTAGATGGCTGCGTTTAGAGTTCTTTTAGAGAAATGTATGGTTATGATAAAGAAAATGCATGCCCTGGAAAGTTAGGTTTAGGGTTAGGGTCTGGAAAGAAGGATCTGGTTATGATAATGGAAATGCTTGGATGCATTTGGTAAGCGATGATCTTTGAGACCAGAGTAATTTGAACATGTTAAAGCTAATGCTTGTATGTGCTGGATATAATTGTCAGTACGGCAGTGGTCAGGGTTGATATCCAACAGTAAGGTGCTTGTTATGGGTGTGAATCCATAAGCTTTCCATTAAATTTTAGGTCCTTTTCGCATGTTGTTGCTGCGTAACTACATCTGCATCTACATAACAAATGCCCAACAATCTCGCGTATACTTTAGTTGTGGCCACTTCTACTACGTTGGCCTCTTGAAACCTGCTATTTGAATATAGCTGCATTCAGTATTGTATCCCATGAAATCTGGTCCCTGCTCTTAGGAGGGTACTTGCAAGGTGTTAGAGTTGATCTGCTACAGGTCAATGAACATGCTTAGGCTATGAACGTGGAGGAAGGTAATGCCGTGAGATCGATAGATTGTACTATCATCTTCGAAGGTCTCAAATATGATCTTTGAGAACAAAAATAAATGTTTTGAAATGTTACTTGTGAAGATCAGTGGCGACTCTCGATGTCCTAGAGCTTTACTATTGAATGCTGTAACCGAGAGTGTATGATTTAGTTGAGAGAGAGAGGGTGGGGGAGAGATAGCTTCCACACCTTACAGTAGATTTCATGCTGCTTTTACACGGATTATAGCAAGCACCTCAGGTGGATTGTTACCCCTTAGTTTCTCAAGTCATCACAGTGCAACAGAAAGCTGCCATTCATGGACTTTGATATTAATGATGTACACTGAGTTTTACCCCACCATTAAGATATTGCATCGACCTAGAACCCATTTCAGACCATTACAAATCTGGCCAAATCATTGACAACGACAGAACTGCTGATATTAATTTAGTTGGCTAACATAAGCCTGAATATAAGGGTAGGGCTGGGGGCTAAGGTTGATATTTAGAGGAATAAGGCATTATTATTGTAAGAATAATATTTTAATGAGTTGATTTACTTATTTGAAGCTTTGGATTTGGATAAGGGTTACATGGTTAATGTAAAAGCTTAAATGGATTGCTGTTAAATGACAGTTGTTACATGCTCTGGGGTTATTCGTTTTCAATTTAGATCTCTAAACGAGTAAGGATTTGGTCATGGTAAGGTCAACGATGGTATGCCTTGAATAATCTCGTCTCACGATAGTTCTATTGTCAGATGGCCATTTCCAAAGATCACAAGGTTTTTGTATATCTATGATTGATTCGTCTGTTTGGATTCCTGCAGATATACCAACCGTGTCTGATACCAAAACAGCCTTTCTAATGAAATTCCGGAAACCGATTCCCAGCATATACAACAATGTGATTCAAGAGCTCATTGTGCAGCAACACTTGATGCGATATAACCAAACATATAAATATGATGGGGTCTTTGCTTTGGGTTTCGTGACTGTTTTTGATCAGCTTATGGATGGATACCCAAACCTGCAGGATCGAGAAGCCATATTCAATGCTTACATCGAGGCTTTAAAAGAAGATCCCGAAGCCTACAGGTGTAGATCTTTCTCAGGTCTTGTTTTTTTATATGACTGTGACATAGTTCTATTTATTGTTTAGATTAAAGATGGTTTCATTCCTTTCGATTAACTTGATGTGTTGGTTAAGTATTCAAGATATCCATATGGATTTGGAACTATCTTCCCATGAAGGAGTAATATTTTGCCATTTAACTGCCTGCTATCTTCATGTGAATCCTTATTGGGGTTTTTGAACTGGAGAAAGATGAGTACAGAATATTCTTTGTGCAGACAGGTGTACATATGCTACATATGGTTCAGCAAATGCCATATCCAAGGCAGAGGTTTCTTGATGTATGGTATTTTGTGCATCAGTTGAGTGAAATGCAGACATTGGCAACTGTAATATCTGGAATATTCAACGTAGGCAAGGTTGGCTCAGATTTCAACATGAAGGCATTTAAAGTGCCTTAGCTAGTGAGTATTGTAAGGTATCTTGCGTTCATCATCTTTTGGCAAGAGATAAAAGCCTTTTCAAGCATATGCAAATCCCATCTGGAAGAGTTTGAATGACAAGGGACAAACTGCTGTGATTCATTTATGGGTTTTGGACTGTAAATGGAATTATAAAAAATGTTGAGTTTCTAAGATGCTTAGAGATCTGTAGCTGACTGGTGGGAATGATTTTGAGAAAGTTCTGTAGCTTTTCTTAATAAAAGAGGATGACATTAAGATACTCATGCAGAGTAGCAGAGATAAAATTCATGCTTGGACAGCTCCCCGTAAGGTGACCCTGCCGATTATAGAAACTTGAAGAGTGAAAGCCATATGTTCCTTGTTTCATTACTGTCAACAGGAAAGAGTGGAAGGAGAGGCTTGCCATCCCAAATTATAGGCTGTGGGCACAAGCCACCTGCAGCTTTGTGTGAATAATAGATTACCTCAACCAAATATTCAAGTGAACTGCCCTTTTCCTGTTTAAGGCTTAGAAGAGGCGATGGCAGAGAAAGATTACGTCATGAAGCTTATTTTGATTTCTCCACTTGCTACCTAAACTCAGATGTGATCTACATGTTTGGGTATCATGTCTCTCCAATGATGAGGATGAGCATTTTGTGATTATGACAAAGACGGAAGAGCTTTGATGAGAATCTGAAGCTTCTGATAATAAAATTGGTACCATCTAGGTTCGAATTGTGCTTCTTTACTTCTCGAATTTCACCATATTTTCTGAAAATCTACTTGGCGTTCAGGTTGACCCTAGAATTCTGAGCTCTGGACATCTCACATTTGTTGTTTGCCTAGGTGCAAATAAAAAATATATATATGGAGGGAACATTTCCGTGATATTATCTATTTATCCCTTATTTAATGGCTGTTGTATAATGTCCTTGGGTCATTGAACCATACAATTTTTAAACTTCCATGCATTTTTATATTGTTGATGTATACAGAACTGTGAATCGTTCTTTTTTAACCTTTCGGAGTATGTATGTACCAGATTGCAAGATCTTCTGTTCGTTATATTCCTGACTTGTCATGCTTGCTACTATTTGTAGCGAAAACTAAGGCGACTGTAGGAACATAAGGTCTCCCTGAGTTAATGTGAGTTCTTTCGATGATGGCTAACTTCCATTTCAGTATCATAAACAGCAATCTTTATCAGGTACAACAATATCACTATTACGATAAACATAGGTTGTGTACACTTGAGTATGATTATTGAGATACTAAGCTTATCTAGAATTTCCTCCTGCATATTATGAACATGAGGGCATCTGGCTTTCCAATTTGTATGTGTAAAATCTGTACAACTGCTTCATATCACTAAAATTTTCAGATATGTATTCTTTACATTGATAATCTTTTTCTGGTCTGTGTAGGAATGATGCAAAAAAGTTGGAAGAGTGGGCGAGCTCAAAAAATTCAGAGACAATCATTTCATTTGAATCTAGTGATGGGGAGGTGGAAGGCATCTTCAAGGAAATTTCTCAGAGGGCATCAGAAGGAAAATTTCACTATAGCCGGTTTTTCGCAATAGGATTATTCAGGTTGCTCGAACGAGCAAATGCCACCGATCCAGCTGTCCTAGAGAAGGCAAGTTTTGCTACTACTCTTCTCATCCCTATCATTGACATTATGGTTGTGCCTTTTTTATGTGGACATGTAACGGTGCTACAAGAAATCAGAACATTTCCCGGTCCTTAAATATGTCCTTTGCGTTTCAAAATTATGGAATTATCCCTCAATTTTGAATTTTGAATTTTCTTCAAGGTCTTCTGACTGGGGTCTTATGGAAACACGCTCATAAGAATGGTCTTTTCTTTGGTTCTTAAAATTGAAAGTACTTCTGAGAGAGCTTTTATATGAAGGTAGTTATTGTGGGATGTTGAATTTGACAGCTTTCGAAAGCGCTGAATGTAAGTAAGTTGAGCGTGGACCGGGACCTTGATGTGTATCGCAACTTATTGTCGAAGTTAGTCCAGGCTAAAGATCTCCTTAAGGAGTACATTGAGAGGTAAGCAAGAAATACAACAGGAATATTTGTTTGGAATTCTGGCTCGAGCAGCAAATGGTTGATCTTCTCTTTGAAACAGGGAAAAGAAGAAGCAGGCAGAGAGAGAGGCAAGCTCAAAACCTAGTGAGGCGGTCACGAAAATGGTGTCAATCAATCTTTGAATCAAGGTTGTGTACAATCAATTGCACACGGTGTAATCATCATTTATCATTATTTGTATATGCCAGGAGGATGAATGAGCTCTTCACCGAAGTTCTTTTTTACCACGCAGTAAAAAAAAAAAGAAAAAGAAGGAAAGCAAGCAACCTGTTGAGTTTGAATGAGGAAGTCTTTTGTTAAGTACTTTGATGATGTATATCTTTCTCTCTCTCTCTCTGGTAGCTGCTGTATGAATCCTTTTCGAATTTCGTTTGTAACATGCGATAAAAAGAGGGAAAAAAAAGAGCACTTTGCGTACAATCATATTAGCTAAGGCGTCTTGTTTTGATAGCTGAGCAATGCAAATGGAACTAACAGAAATTGCTGAAATCCTGTTAGTGATTTTGGGGTAATCGCTAGCTAGTAAGAGATCTAATTAAGCAGACGAGGTTTTTTGCACCAAAGTGTTTGTTTGGATATTGTCCAATGTTTGGCAATGTGAATGTTGCCGCTTTGGATCGATTTTGGAGCTAGAAGTACCACATCTTGGGATCAAAATTTGCGATCGCGAGTATTTGTTGTAGCAAGTGCAATGTTGTGGCTTGAAATGCTGATTGGAAGCGCTCTCATGCAGATGATGGTGGTGCCATGGTGAGCTCTCTGTATGGTGTTGGTTGTTGTGCTGGTTTGGTAAATTTGCAGAGATAAGATGCACTCCACTTTTGGCTTCGATTTTGGCATCGATTCATCTAAGCTCTGTAGAAAGCAAGTCCATGGACATTGTTAGCTACATATGCTTGTTTTCAATTGCTATAGGTTCTTTGCTTCCCCTGTTTTCAACATTTGCAAGGGTCCCTTCCAAGTTCTTACATACATAAGGTTTGGCAATTAATATCTAGATAATAATGTGGCTTGAAAGCTTTGATTTCATTTGTGTAATTAATCACCTTTTCACGTGTTAGGGGCTGTTCACAAATCTTAAATTCATTTTCTCCTCTTTTCCTGTCGGTAAGTCTCCTGCATTATTTAGGTTTCGGTCCACATTAAGACAGTGAATACTAGCTCTTAAGGGGTTTAAGTACCATCTCATAATTTGTCGAGTTATGGGTTCTAAGTTTGTTTCTCATAGTTGATAAGATAAACTCGTCATTTTACTTCTAAACTCTAGTTGTTATTGTCAACCTTCATAATCTGATCTTATGTTAGATGGCTTTGGTTTATCATCTATGTACTGGGCATGTGGATGCGATAGTTTTAGTTCAGTTAACGATTTTACCGGCTTGACTTACTTTAATAATTCGGTTAAATTTTCTTATTACACTTGAATTTGATCTTTTAAGTCGGTTATCAAAGGAGAGGGCACATGTGCCGTGAACTTTCTTATTCGATTAATCAACCTCAATGATAATTTGATGATCGATTGTTCATCTCGTGTGTTCCTCTCCTTTTAGCAATATAATTACATGTATTCATTCTGTCATCTCTCTTGCAACATGTATTGACTCAAGACCCATCAAATTTCTACGGTTTGGAACGGCAATGGGTTATTTTGCCTAGGGTAGAAATGGCACAAAGTAGTAAGAAGGTGGCGGCGGTGTACCGTTTTAGATCATCGTAACACGTAGACCAGATCTCCATGCAGCAGGGTCTCAGAGGGCAGCGGGTTCGTGTACACGAAAGGTATACTCGTGCTAGTCCGGTAAAGCCCAAGAGCAAGCCATTGTTGGTGTCGAAGCATGCCGAGGAGGAGATCTCGGAAGCTCTGCCCTTCATATGCCTCGGGCAATGGCACCTGTTCCAGGCTCGCCCCGATAACTTCTTCACCATCTGCCGTCACCACGACTTCGACACTGTCGCTGCATATCAGCTTCTCTGTTATCGTGACGGTGTTCCGATTGAAGAACAAGGAATACCTAAAGCCACCACACGCAAACAATGTCAAGATACCCAAATCCGGACTCCCCAAAGACTTAGTAGTGTAATTGATTGCCTTCCCAATTTTCTGTTCAGATCGGTGGAAGCTTTAATCCGCTATAACTAGCAGCAAGTACCGCGATAAACCGTAATTAGTATGCAATAATGGATCATATAATCGATGATGCCGCTTATATTAGTATACCTGGCATTGTTCCTTACGGCGAGAGGAGTTCACAATACATGAACTAGGACTTGGCTTATCAAGATAGTGACAAAAAGGAAGCTATAGAGATGAGCATTTTTTTCTTGTCAAAAACATACCGTAAGGAAGCCAATGTTTCTAACACACTCGGGCTAAGAAACAAATCAACAGGTAATGATCAAAGAGAAGGTAGAGATCCTTACAGCAAGAAGGTGAGCGATGCGGAGCAGAAGCCTTTGCCTTCGACAAAGGCTGGCGCATACAGGAATGTGGCGGTGCGGTTGCGCTTGTAGAGGAACGGATCGAAGCGTTGTGGATTGATCCGGAGCTTCGGCCTCAGGTAGTGGATCTCGGTCTCGCGATGGAGCTCCACGATGATCCGCCCCGGCTGCACGGGGTGCAGCAGCCTCTCGATGCTGGCGGTGACGAGGACATTGTCCATGTCGATGTCGAGGTCTTCGCCCATGATGCTCTTGTTGTCGCCATCGCTCGTGCCACCGCTCGGCGAAAGCACCACAACTTTCTCTACCACAGGCAAAGAAGAAGCAAGAGTTTTATGCAGTTGGACATGTTGAGCATGTCCATTGATTCCCAGAGTAAAGAAAAGAAACGAAAAAAAACACAACGTGCTTCCTATTCTACGGCACCGCTCAATTTGGTTCAGACTTCAGGGTGGTCGAAGGGTTTGGGATTCTATGAAGTGTTCTGGTGAAGCTGTTGCTATGCATGCAGACATCGCATCCGAGAATGGGAGTTCCGGATTCTATGAAGTGTTTTGATTAAGTTATTACGAAACACTGAGTAAGAAATTAAACGTTGCCGAACAATGGAGTGAGCTAAACTTCATAGAATTCACAGGCCTGGCGCCCAGATGGAAATTCAACCCTCCTAAATGGCTATTTCCCCTGGTGGGCGTGAAGAGCTAGATAGTTATGATTATATAAAGATGCAAAAGGGTGCATGATACAAACAGATAGTGACAAGGGTCTAGTCCTGACCACTAGCTCATATATAGAGTATTCTAACACTAAACTCCGCCCGAAAGGCTTTTCTTATGTATAAGGTCGAGGATGTAACCCAATGGGGTGTTCCACTAATACTACGAAAGGATCGTTGCCTAGAAAAAGAATGAAAGAAAATAGACATTGATCGGATCGGAACCACTAATACTACGAAAGGATCGCTGCCGAGAAAAAGAATGAAAGAAAATCGACACACATCGGATCGGAAGTAGGAGGGCAAAACCTGCTTGCAGTACACCGGCACGCACGAGATCGATCTCGCATAACGGCGATCCCTGGACATGGTAGACCTCATCGAACATGCCGACGCAGCCCCAGTCGGCGATGGTCGGCTTGTGCGGGTGCAAGATGACGATGGGCGGGTTGGTGGGCAGAGTGGGAACGCGAAGATGCGCCACGAAGCAGAACAGGTTCGCCGGCCATTTCCCTTGTATGCACACCACAACATGGGGCTTGGCCATGTCCACGAGGTCCAATGTCCTCTCCTCCAGGTTGCGCCCGATGCTCTCGGCCCTCCTCTCGAGGACAGGGTGATCGGGGCGCTCGGGCTTCGAAGGCGGCCATTGCGTGATGAGATCCACCGCTTCCTGCAACGAGTAAACCTTCTGGCGCGGCCCCTCGCCGCCCTGTGTCGGGTCTTCTTCTTCGCGATCAGGCATTTCTCGGAGCCGATTCTTTTCCTGGTTGTTGTTGTTTTTGTTGTTGTTGTTGTCGTTGTTGTTGTTGTTGTTGTTGTTGTTGTTGTTGTTGTTGTTGTTGTTGTTGTTGTTGTTGTTGTTGCTCGATGCACAAACGATCTCTTGCAGCTGCATTTGCAGATCGGCCCGATGCCCGGAGGACATGATCCCAGAGCCTAGCTTCTGGCCCATGAGCTTCAAGCTTGACGATCTCGACGCCGCAGATTCCTCCTTCTCCTCCTTGCCGCGTCCCCGAGACTCGGCATCTGGAATCTCCGATGCCACCGAGCCATCTGGAATCTCCGAAGCCGATGATCCCCGTGCCCCTTGGTAAAGCTTCTTGTACCATGCATGCAGGGTGGTCTCCTGCCCGTACCTCGAGACCTGCTCCGCGATGTCGAGATCCTCGGCGATCACCAGCCCGATGTCGGTGGCCCGCACTCGGCGCCTGTGGGGGAAGAGTATCACCTCCCTCGTGGCGCTTGCCTCGTCGATGCAGATGTCGAGGCCGAAGAGGAGGATCCCGAATTTGGTGTAGATGATCTCCACAACCTGTCAGAATGCAATGCTGAACCCTATCAATTCTGCGTGCCCCAGGCAAAGAAGAAGGTTTGAAATAGATCACAGAAGGTGGCTGATTGCTGTGTTGTATGTGTGATTCTGCAGCAGCAGAAGAAGAAGAAGAAGAAGAAAAATGAAGAAGAAGGTTTGACATGGATCAGAGGATGGCTGATTTCTGTGTTTTATGAGTAAAGCAGAAGAATAAGGTTCCAAATGGATCATAGGATGGCTGGTTTCTGTGTTTGATGTGTGAAGAAGAAGAAGAAGGTTTCAAATGGATCACAGGATGGCTGGTTTCTGTGTCTTATGTGTGAAGAAGAAAAAGAAGAAGAAGGTTTCAAACGGATCACAGCATGGCTGATTTCTGTATTTTCTGTGTGAAGAAGAAGAAGGTTTCAAATGGATCATAGCATGGCTGGTTTCTGTATTTGAAGAACAAGGTTCCAAATGAATCACAGGATGTATGGTTTCTGTGCTCTATGTGTGAAGAAGAAGATGGAGAAGAGGAGGAGGAGGAAGCTTTCAAATGGATCATAGCAGTGAAGAAGAAGAAGAAGAAAAAGAATATTTCAAATGGATCATAGCATGGTTGATTTTTGTATTTTATATGTAAAGAAGAAGAAGAAGAAGAAGAAGGTTTCAGATCTATGGTGGGTTTTTTCACAAATAGAGAGAGCTTCTTTACCTCCACATATGTCAATCCTTGCTCATGGAAGCAGGGGGGTAAGATCACAGGGTATATCTCATGTTGCTGTCCATGGCAATACTTCTCCATCCACTGACCAGGCATGGGGTTGTGCACCTTCAGCCCTGCCTTGAACAGGTTTATCACAAAGGTTGAGATGCCTTTCACTTCACAGCTGCCAAAACCAAGCAAGAACACAATCAGAACCTTCTGCAAACTCTAACCCTGCAAAATTCTGCGCCTACCCTGCTATGGATTTTGGTGGAAAGCAAAAAGGATGTGTTGCCTGGTGCATGCCATTTCTGCAGGCTTCTTTACATCTTTTTGGATTGGAAAGATCCAACCACAACAACTGAAGCACATCGGATCGAGGATGGAAATGAAATGATGGAAGAGTGCCCAGGATCGATCGATCGATCGAGCAATCACCTTCGCGCCAGAAGCTGGTAGCGAATGGCTTCGGGGCAAACGATCTCGATCCCGCCATCCACATCATCCCAGATGGGATTATCTTGATTCTCCGGCTTCAGCATTTCCACGATGAGCCTTACCTTGGAGCCACAAAACCTGTGCACCGACAACGTTCGCATGATCTGCGCAGCATCCTCTGCAGCTTGATCCTGAGCTCCAAGACATGTATAATATACATACTGCATCAGAATGGCACAGGCGTTCTTTCTGTGGGGCTGCTAGTACTATAAGTAGGGCTCCCAAAACTATGGAAATGCTTTGTTTTGGAGAAGAAAGCCGAACCTGTGCCAGGTGATCAGCCATCAAGAAGAACGCCGATGCGATGTTAGCACTGACTCTTGCAAGATCTATGTCCTTCAAGGGCGTGCCTTCGATGAAGTCGACCCGGCCTTTGTACTTCATCAACAAAACTTTCAGCTCAAACCTTCACCCGTGGAAATCCAAACAAAATGGCTAATGTGACAATTCGGTGCAGCTGCTGGATTGCTCAAATATACAATTTATTTAGGGTTTGGAAATGCTCCTTACGAGGGCTTGAAAGGGGCCATTATGACCGTTTGGAGAGGAAAAGCTCGCATATCTACAAAAATAAGGTTGCAGGCCAGGTACAAATTTAGTCACATTTTGAAGATTAATAAGACAATGCAGCAAAAGCATAAAACATTCTGGTGTGTGCAAAATTTGGAACGGTTACAAGAGTTTTCTACCTTCAGCATGTGATGGATGGTACACCTCCGAGAGGAAGTCCTCAACAGCTCGATACGACAGATTGCCGCTCACGATTATTAAACGAGATCCGACAACTTTTTGCGCAGCATATTTGCCACCATAAGGCCTAAAGAGAGAAATCCATAGACATGTCTTTTTCTTGTTCAGATTCCCATCAGGCTTTGGAGATTTCTCAAGCCTCCAGGTTTCTGTTTATTCTTTTTACCTTCGGGATGCAAGATCCAGTATCTTGTTTATTTCCAAAGGGATGTATACCACAGCAGCTACAATGATGAGGATTGTGATACCGCGGCCCCAGTCGGATTTCAAGGTAATATCGCCGTAGCCCACAGTGGCAACCTATCATAGTTCCGTTAGCAAGATGTAATCAAAGAAATGCTGAGCTTCTCTTGCTATGGCAGTCACACATAGTTAAAATGTTGAGCATCTTCTTTGTCAGCGAGATCTATATTCGGAGTTATGGAGATTGTACTGGAAGAAGTGCAACTCCATCTTACCGTGACAATCACAAAGTAAAATGCATCGTAGAAGCTTAGGCAGCCGTAAGGAGCAGCACAATTTCCATTGTTTGGGGTCGCACGCCACTCAACCCATTGCAACACACCAGCGGCCAGCACAACTGAATGAACATGAAAGAAAGAAAGAAAGAAGGAAAGAAATGAGATTCAGGCATTTGTGACCCCCAGATGTTGATATTCTGGATCAATGCACTCCACTAGACTGCCATTCAAGAGATGCATGCATTCAGGCATGATTGGCTTTCTTATGAAGCTCAGATTTCAAATAGGAGCTGTGCGACGGACAGCAAAATGGAATGGTTTTCCACATGGCATGTCTAGAATCAAGTGATGATTCCCTGAGATGTTCAAGAATCCTATTGATGAAATATCACAAAAATTGGAAGAGTGCACATTATGATTCTCTCAGAGAGAGCTCTTATGAAGAGCACATTTTTCATTTTCTCACAAATTCCGAGGCAGTGTGCAATTAGAGTGACGATCTGTTTGCTGACGGCTCCGGCTGGAAGTGCCCAAGATGATAACATTGGAACTGCCCTGTCCAAGATAACTATGCTCTTAATTTATTCGCCAATGAGATTTCTGGATATGGTCATTTTACAATTTTTTTTGGAAATGTTACAATTAAACCAACCTCAGAACTCGAAATACCAAAAAGACTTGCGGTATCGCAGCATCCTCCATCACTCCGCTGTTATGTACAATGAACGATTCCATGATCTTATTATTTTTTACCGACACGGTGTTAACCATCGATGTAAGAATGATTCCGATCACCTGAGTATGAAATAGATTGGAAGTGTGCTTATAAAGTCGATGATCCCACTGGGAGAGAATGCATAGTAGAGCCGCACTGGAGCACTGGTCACAATATTAAAGAGATATAAGGGGAAATCGATAATAGAATTCAATTGGCAGAATGCGATTTCAAACGAGCCGACATAGTTTCTGATGTTGAAGCCAATATTTCCACAAACCTGATGAGGCAGTAGGGCCTTCCATAGCATAGATGTTCAGATATAATTGTGTTCATGAGCATGCAGTATCACTCAGTGATGTTATTTGCTTTTTAATCAGTCACTCAGAGTTTGCAGATGCTGTTATGGGCAAGCTCAATTTAAACTTATCGACTTGCCTGTAAAGCTTGATGAGGTAATCTAGTAGAAAGAAGAAGCTGCAGCAGAATTGAACAAGCGTGATCCAATACGGCGTGTTACGTTCATATCTTATGTAAAAAATGAGGAAACGCAGGGGCAAAGAAAGTGCATTAGAACTGAAGCAAAAACACTGCACTAGAAATAGTGGAAAAAACAAAGTTTCTTCAAATTGTGACAGGTAAATGCACATGAAAAAAAAGACTCAGACTCACGTTGTGCGCACGTAGAGCGCCAGTAACAGCAACCCTGCAATGCATTCAAGCTGCAAAAATATGGCAATAAAAGATTATGTTTCAGCATCTACACTGTAGAGAACATAAGGCTGTATTTTGTATGCTGATCCTCGGCGTTTGGTATACATTACCACCAGTGAGATTCTCCTTAAGAAAGGGCCTCGGAGGTTTGTCCTCACTTTGATTGAGAGCGGAACTGTCCCATACAGGAAGGATTCATGATATATCGCTAGCACATCCTACGCATACCAGAATAGATTTGAAGGAAAAGATCAGCAGGATTACAAGATCATGAGCAAATGAGAAATGAAAATGCAGTTTCATGCAGTACCCGAAAGCTTACTGTTGCAGAAACAAGCCATGGCTTGCACCACAATGGCAGCCAGACAATGTGCGCTCTACGTGCGTGTAATGTGAGTCTCACAAAACGTTTTGTTTGCATTGTGTCCAAAAGGAAAAACAGATTGGTAGAATTGATTAAATTCCCTTGGAGCTATGATTTATATGTGACTTAAAATGAGACCTTATGATTTCTGTTCCTATACTCGGCAAGTTGTGCAAAATCACTTTTGAATGGCTCTCGGATGCAGCTATTAAGACTTGTTTTCCTTGTGATTCTCAAGAAAACAGAAACTGCCGTGATTCCACCATGGCAAAGCCATTGTCGGCCACCATTGTTTTTTTTTTTCTGTTTCCACCTCCGCGAACATGAGTATAGAAACATGATGAGTTGCTGCAGACATGCAGGTCATGCCAACGAACGCATAGGTATGTATGCAAGATATGTATACTCTCATGTACAGCCCTCATTGGAGGAGGGGATCCATAGTCAAATGGTGGTTTTTTTATGGCATAATAACTAAGGGTTGAGTCTTTGTTCTGGACTGAGAAATCCTGCACAATTGGTATAACAGTAGAGATACATAATGTGATCTGGTAGAGATAACAGGGTAGATATAACAGGGGCGGGATTCACATGCCAAAACGGTGGTTTCCACCGCATTACTAATGGTGGAATCTTTATTCCGGAATGAGAAATCCTGCACAATCCTAATTAAGGGTGGAATCTTTGCTCCGGAATGAGAAATCCTGCAGAATCCTAATTAAGGGTGGAATCTTTGTTCCGGACTAAGAAATCCTGCACAATCCTAATGAAAGGTGGAATCTTTGTTCCGGAACAAGAAATCCTGCACAATCCTAATGAAAGGTGGAATCTTTGCTCCGGAATGAGAAATCCTGCACAATCCTAATTAAGGGTGGAATCTTTGTTCTGGACTAAGAAATCCTGCACAATCGTAGTTAAAGGTGGAATCTTTGTTCCGGAACAAGAAACCCTGCACAATCCTAAGTCAAGGTGGACTCTTTGTCCTGGAATCAGAAATCCTGCACAATCCTAATTCAAGGCGGAATCTTTGTCCTGGAATCAGAAATCCTGCACAGTCGAATCTGGTAGAGAGCAAGCAGTACATACATAACGCGATCTGGTAACCGAGAGGCAGACAGACAGACAAACGAGAAAGAGAAGCGACGAAAGGAATGTGGAGTAGTAGTAGTAGTAGTACCTTGCTGGCTGCAATCTTTTTGGAAGGCGCAGATGGGACGGGGCGGGGGCAAAGGCAGCGGCGGACGAGCTTGAAGAGGAAATGTGGCATGAAGTAGGAGGAGAAGCGGGAGAAGCAGCGCTGCCAGTAGGCCGTAGTGCTGCTGCTGCTGCTGGAGGCGGCCATGGATGCTCGAGCATGGCCATGGCCATGGCCGGAGGGAGGAGGAGGAGCAGCTTCCGCAGCAGCAACAGTAGTAGCAGATTGTCCAAGGCTGTTGATGGAGGCGAAGCCAGGAGCTTGTGAAATGTGGTCTGTATCGACCAGATCATCGTCGTCATCGTCGTCGTCGTCATCATCATCATCCTCGTCATCAGATTGCTCGATCGGGAGGTCAACTGGCTTGCCTGAGCTTCTCCTTCTCCCATCCACCAATCTCGCTGCTGCATTGCTCCCCGGGCGCCTGTCAGACAGTTCCAAACCAACCAAATCACCATCACCATCGCCATCGCCATCATCCGCCTTCTTGGCATTTGGAGAAACGATCTTCTGAATCAACAGACCGTGATTGCAGATTACGGTGTCTTGCTTTTTCTGTGTATGCGGAACGAAATCAGACACGCATTCATCGATCCATGTCATGTGCGTGAGATTGAACGCAGAAATCTGCCGGATTTCTATCTAGCCTCCAGGTGGCCACTGAGGAAACGGATCTTGCCGTCAAGATCACAAGAACAAATCGCCATCGCCATCGCCATCATCATCCTCCTTGGCTGTTGGAGAAACAATCTTCTGAATGTTGCAACAGACCGTTGCTTGCAGATCATGGCGTTTCGCTATTTTCTCTGTATACGGAACGAAATCGCAGTACATGCATCCATCCATGCGTGCGTGAGATGGAAGTTCAACGCAGAATCTGTCAAATTTTATCTGATCTCAGAGGGCCCATACAGAACGAAATCATTCATACATGCATCCATCGATCCATGTGTGCGTGTGAGATTAAACGCAGAATCTGCCAAATTCTGTCTAATCTCAGAGAGCCCCCCCATCTAGACGTCAAATCACAAGAACAAATACCAGAGAGAGAGGGAGAGGGAGGGAGGGAGAGAATATTCTCTAGGCCCTCTCGCTCTCACACGCATACGCATACGCATACGCATACGCACATCAGATCATCCACCATCACTCGCCATTCCACCATGAGCATGATTCCGGAGTAATTACCTGAAGCTTTGCAAGCTCCGGCTGCTAGAGAAGCGCCGCACTGGAGCGTCGTGGGGCGCCGTCGTGCTGCTCCGAGCTGCCGCGGACGATGATGACGCCTGCGCACTGTCGGAAGAAGAATGCCTCTTCGTAGCATCATTGGTGGTGGTGGTGGGAGCAGTAGTTGCTGAACCAACCATGATCGAAGAAGAAGAAGAAGAAGAAGAAGAAGAAGAAGAATGCAGTGACGATGATGATGATGGCGACGACGACGACGATGAGGATGATGAGGATGATGAGGATGATGATGATGATGATGATGATGATGGCGGAGGAGAAGGAGGAAGCAGAAGCAGGTCCTGGAGCAGAAACGGATTCAGAAGACCAGGAGACCGCGCAATGGCGGCATGAAGGAGGGGTCTGATTTAATTGGTTTTCTGCGATGGCGCGGGTCTGTTAGGTTCTGTTTGGGAAGGAGAGAGGCAGAAGTGTGGGCGAAACGAGGAACAGAAGAATCGTCACGATCTGCAGATGCGCGGCGCCACCGCCATCGCCAGGGGCCACCCCTTCTCATCTCACGTGGGAAAGACATACAGAGAGAACAAGGAAGAAGACGACGAAGAAGACGACGGAAATCAATTAATTTAATTCATTTTAATTCATTTTAATTACTTTTGATTAGTTTAAGTACTTTTGATTATTTTCATTATTTTCATTATTTTCATTATTTTCATTATTTCAATAAATTTTAATCATTTTAATTTATTTTAAATATTTTAAATAATTTTAATTAATTTAATTACTTTTCAATTACTTTTAATTGCTTTTCAATTACTTTTAATTACATCTCAATTACTTTTAATTATTTTAATTACTTTAATTGTTCTAATTCATTTTAATTGTTTTAATTCCTTTTTAATTGATTCAATTAATTTTAATTGCTTAACTCAATTTAATGGTTTTAATTCATTTTAATTGTTTTAATTCATTTTAATTGTTTTAATTCATTTTAATTGTTTAATTCATTTTAATTGTTTAATTCATTTTAATTGTTTAATTCATTTTAATTGTTTAA